>JAODOY010000022.1:4009889-4038343 GCA_025399855.1 Forbesichthys papilliferus
TACTATAATTATTTGTACAGTAGAAGATAAGTGTCTGTGTTTATTAATAAAGACATACATGTACACACTTTATTTTACTGTTAATATGAGGATCATATGGAGGGTAGTGCATTGATTTGAAAATATAAAAAATAAAAATAAAAAATAAACATTTTTTGTGATATGTTAACGTGTAAGAATATAACATTAGGGTAAGACTGAATGGCGGTAGAGCCAGATGAAGTGATACAAGCAGATAGCATTGCTTCTTGGTTAATGGCTGTCCAATAGTTTTAAAATGAACCAGAGGTCTAGGCCCAGTAGGATGCAGCAACTGCAAACATTCCCCAATGAAGCGTGTCTAGAGACCCTGTTCATAAAGTGAATTTTGGGTCTGGTTACATCAGGCTACCAATCAGAGGCTGCACCATGTAAACGTCTCACAGAAAGTATTTTATAGTATTTTTAAACTACAAAATACAAAACAAATATAAAACCATTCAACAAATGTTAAATACAAATTACAAAATACTATTTTGTATTTCAAATACACGTAGGCCTATCACAAATGCTGCCCATCCTTGCTCAATTGTTAATTTCAGTTTGAATTGTCCTTACAACCTATATTGGTGCGGACACATGCGCCCTCTTCTGGTGTAACTTGAATTACACGATGATAACACGCATTATCTTTATGCCATTTATAGACGTTCAAATAAAAACGTGTATGGGCCGCCAAGGCTAACATGCTTTCAATGTATCAATTACGCGTAAGGCGATAAAACGTTATTTTAATGGATAAGGATGACTTGCAGCAGTTGTAACCCATAAAGACTATAACGTGTGGTCTTTTTCACAGGTCCTACAGAAAATTACTTAGTTTAATATTATTCTGCTGTAGTTGTGTTTCCGTTGCTAGACATGCACAATGTATGGTGCTTGAGCCAGAGTAGCAAAGTTCTGCTGTCCGGAACAACCAAAAAAAAAAAGTCCTATGGTGTGTTCTCATGATCATGAGATCATCATCTTATTTACAAGGAGTTTAGAAGACAAGTTTCATTTCAATGACAACAGAAAGTGCATTAACAGAGGCAAAAGGTATACATTTTTTTTATCAAAGCTTTCATTTATTCTATGAGCTGAGTGGTTACAATCGGTATGGGCCACCTAGGCCTACTTATTCCCCTTTCCAGGTTTTGGAAAACGTATGAAATACAGGACCATGTTCTGGAACATCAACGCCATTTGCCGATGCTTATACCAACGACACATCAGGCTATAATTCAATTTTGGAGTGCACATGCACAATAAACTTCCTTTTGTTTCAGTTCACAACCCCATTAATGCAGCCATACAAATTAAAAATTACGAGCTCACTGAACCTTAAATAGACTACAACAGGCCACAACACTGTCCACTACAGCCCTGGACCAGGAAGATTTTGTCAAATAAACAAAATGAAAATTTTCAGGAGTAAATTCTATCAACATTCTCAATAAAAAAAAATAAACTAGGACAATAAAACAATGAAAACATACTAAAATTTAATCATTCATAAAAGCTGGAAAATAATTTGACAGGGTAACACAAGAAGCAACATTAGAGTTGGTTTAGTACAATATTTTGAGCCTCAAGACAGAAATCAATGTGTGAATTTCCCCCATCAGTCTATAAAATACTAATTTCCTTAGCTTCTTAATGCAAAAATGGAATTAGAATATATTATGGTAAATGTGAAAGCCTTGCAGCTCTCAATATAAAACAAAGTCACTTAGGAAAGATGTTATTTTATGAATACAAGTCTTTGTAAGTAGGAGCAAGAAATTTATGGACAATGACGTGCTTTTTTTTGTTGACGCCGTTAGTGCAGAAAGGTATGAAAAGTCAACATTTCACATGATTTCTTTTGTGAAAGTGTATAGTCACAATATGCTGAAGACTGTTGGTATGTTCAATGAAACAGTTTGGTTTCCATATATTATAGGATCTCTTTTCCTTTAATCTTAGAATTCCATAAGAACGAGACCTTGGAAAAGAAAAAAAACAGTTGTCATCAATGGAACAAAACAAAAACAGGCGGATTGCTTCACCATTAAAAAGCAGAGAAATGCATCTTGATAGAATGTGCTGCCTCCTCCCATCTCAAGAGTGGAGAAGTATTTCTCCGTCAGCTGTCGTCGAAGGTTTCCAGGGAGAGATTTGGAATGCTGGCATGTTCCAAATTGGCAACACTTATTTAGGACTCTGCAAAGGATAAAAAAAAAGAGGGAAGAAGTTGAGACACAAGAGGCTTGAACAAGAGTGTAAGAAAAGGGATGACAGAAACACAATTAAACTCTGGGGCCAGTTCAAAAGTAATCTGAACTTGATTATCGAATCGGATTCAATCTTGAGACTATAGATTCTGAAATTGGAATAGATCACGCAATTAATTGTTGGTTTTGATCAGAATCAAACCTTCAGTTTGTGTTGTTCAAAACAATTTAGTAGGTTTGGGACAGAGTGAGAAACACAAATAAAACATGATGTTTTCAGAAAGCAAAATTTATGTTGTAGAAAAATACCACTATATATTACAGAACTATGAAGTATCTAAAACACGTTTATATGTTCCATAAATCTACATGTTGTTCTTTACATCAAGTAGCTAGTAAACTACACTATGATACTGTATATAGTTCCATTAAAATCTGCATCAGGGTGATCCAATTGCTTTGAAAAACGGTATACATATAAAATCCATTACTTGATCATAAAAGTTAGAAAATATGAGATTTCCAAATCCAGATCATTTTTATACAGATTTAAAAAAAACTTAACAACTGGCCCCAGTAGATATCAAGAGTTTGGCCGGAACTTGACTACCGGAAGTCAAGCCCCAAAAAAACAAAAGGATATTTGAAGACTAATGAAGCAATGTAACAATATGAAGTTCTAACAGCAGATGGCGCCAGAGGATTCAACAAAGTTGAAGGACACCAAGCTGCACATTTGGTAGTACTGAGTTGATTTATGGAGCTTTTCCGCTGCTGGTACTAGCTCGACTCTACTCACTTTAGGGAGCTTTTCCATTGCATACTATCAGCTCCACTCTACTCGGCACGGGTCTTTTTCCATTGCAGATACTATCCACTCAGATGTACCTGGCCACCAGTGACTGCGCTGTTCAAACCACTAATGCAGTAGATCGGTAGTCATTTATATTTTGGAACATGTCTTTACCTTGTTGGAATATCTTTTGGTAGCCCTGCCAGGCCTCGGTAGATAACATCTATTATTCCGTCAACAACCGAGAACAATCTGTATTTCCTCAATTGATCACACTGTGGTTTTGCCATTTAATAAAAGGTCAATAAAAAGTTGCAGCTGCTTCAGTAGTTGCCTATGTATGCCCGTGTTGAGCAATGACTCAGTGAAGACTTTACTCCAGTCAGTAGTCTGCATTGTTGTCACATCACATTTTGGTATGGCCTCAGCTCGCTTAGAACCTCGACAGAGAAGGTACTAGAAAAAATGTACCAGGTTCCATTTGATTAATGGAAAAGCAAAAAAGGCGAGTTGAGCTGGTACTACACAGTAGAAAAGCTCCCAAACCGAGTAGAGTTGAGCTGGTACCAGCAGTGGAAAATGCCATTAGTACTACTACCAATATACAATTATATGGCTGTGAAAACATCTATGTAATAGATTTAATCACTTACATTTTTTGGGTTAATAGCCAAAACTATTTTTTTTATATTTTTGCATATTGCGTTTGTAAATATATTTAGATAGCCTACTACTAAAATTATGGAACTAACAGATGTCTCATCTGTAAAATAAGTTCTAACTGATGGGTTTCTGCAAAAGAAGCCCATAATAATATATCATTCATTCGACATTGTGTACAATGAATCCCATTTAAGGCCACCCACTCACCTGGCCTCGAGCTGTTGTGTGTGGGCATTTTACAGCAGTGCGCAGTTAGACTTCTTTTTTGTCTTTTTCTTTTCCATCGGTGTTTTCCTGTTGATCTGTCTCACCAGGTCATAGAAAATCTATGACAGGGCATTAACATGATGATGTTGAGACATGACAACAAAATAACCTCAGTTAATTATGCTGCTGGAACACACCTCGTTAACATTGATCTTTGATTTCGCTGAAGTCTCTAAAAAGGCACAGTTGTTCCACTGTCGAGCCAGGTTCTGGCCCTGCTCCTTCCCAACAACACGCTCGTCCTCCAGGTCACACTTGTTGCCCACTAGGATCATGGGAACCTATAGAGTGGATGAGCAGCCTTAATATCCATATAGTAGTCATGCTCTAGATGTCATTATACCATCTCCATTCTCAGAACACTCACAACACAAACGCCACATTAAAACCGGTTTTCAGGCTTTAAATAGCTTCACAGCTGACAATTAAGACAATTTATTATCGTACATGTATTTATTCATGAATAAATACATGTACGATAATAAAAGGTAGATAGATTCAGCGTGATGTTTATCCTGCTACTCAAGTCAAGCGAAGAGATGAGCAAAACTGAAAGTGACAGATAGCATCTAACAACAGCATTGACATTTCCATCATGCTGCTGCCCCCCCCCCCGATGCATGTCCTCCCCCACAGAGCAGACTTTAATGAGGGAGAGATGAACAGGGAGTCTTTTCAGGAGGAGGAGACGACAGGCACACTATGGTGCAACACTGGAAGCTGCTATCACTTAATACGGGCTAGCTGCACAAATTGATTGAGAAGTTTGCAGATGTGCATATATTAGCATATATACCCAACGGTTAATAGTTAATATATGCATATACTAGCTAGTCCAAAGCGAAAAGAAATATGATCAACTCATGGTGAATCAGAGCATGCATGCACATATTTATTTTCCACCATCCCTATCGTAATGCTCACATCCTCAGTGTCCTTTACTCGCAGGATCTGCTCTCGAAGGTCCTGGAGGTCATTGAACGTTGACTGAGCTGTAATAGAGTACACCAAGGCAAAGCCCTGGCCGTTCTTCATGTACAGGTCCCTCATAGCTGTAAACTGTTCCTAATGGGAAGAAAACCGGAGAGAAGCTGTCAGCGAAAACATGCATTTGACTACAAGCCTACAAATGGCTTCCTAGGAATCTGGGACTTACTGTTCCAGCTGTGTCAAGGATCTCAAGCATGCATTGCTGTCCATCAACCTCAACTTGCTGGTAATAAGAAAAACATTTGACAGAAAGTTGGTTAGTACGTTTTAATTAATAGTGATGTAAAGTGTGGTAGGTAGGTGTATCTCCAAACCTACCTTTCTGTAGGAGTCTTCTATTGTTGGGTCATATTTTTCCACAAAAATGCCTTGCACAAATTGGACTGTCTGAAAGTAATAATAGGGGGTGAAGGGACATCAACCAGCAAAGCACAAAACAATACTTGCTCGAATGTCGACCACAACCTAGCTTGTTGCATGATGGATTGTAATAATGACAATACTTGATCCATTTATTAAAGTATTTACTTTTTTTTTTTAGAAAGCTTGGCAATTAGTGGTGAGCAACTTGAACTTCACCCACAAAAAGCACCTAAATGTTATCTAAAATGTATTACAAGAAAATGCCACTAAAAACAAATATTGTATTGAACTGTATAAATAATCATCACATCAATTGTGGTTGTCTGTGATATAAACAGACATTTCTGCAGCTCAACACTCACCAGTGCAGACTTTCCCACACCTCCTGATCCCAAAACCACTAGCTTGTACTCGCGCATGGTGGACTAGCTTCACTGGACGGGGAAAAACAAATAAAAAAAAACCAATATTAAAATTTGATTTATAATAAATGTGCACTATTAATTTCCCTACAAAGTTAATCATACAGGATATTTTCTCCCTCATCCTTCATCCCCACATCCTATTTGACCATTATAGCAACATAGATAATTTTACATCTTGCCCATAACTGTAAGCATTAAAAACATTCTTTATAGAACATTAGTGGACATTTATACCGTTGAACCTTCCACACCCTCACAAGATTAAACAGCTTTTGTCTCTGTCAAAAGAAAGAGCTTTCTTTCCCCACCCACTACCTTGGGGCTTTATCATCACGGTAGGGCCCCTTGTTCAACCCTTTCTGAGAGAAGAGAAGAAAAAAAAATGAAAGAAAAAGGAACAAAAAAAAAAAAAAACACACTGCAGTACATCCTGAAAACGATGTGCTGCTATCTGTAGTCGGTAGGTTTGAGTTGCAATGCCGGAAATAACTTAATCTCATTACAACACAAAGGGGAAAAGCCATATGGGGCTGGCAAGTAGCCTTCAGCCTGGCACAAGCTACTGTGCTGGGTACAGAAAACTAGTCAGAGAAAAACTCCCATGCATGGTGACATTTAAAACATGTAGGACAAACTTCTTTAAAGCGGCAACCTAATTCCTCTTATTGATGCAACATGCGTATGGCATTTCATTAGCTTGCATTTATTGTCCAGGAACTCTGTAGTCAGTAGTCATCACATACAATTAAGATTTTGCCCTGATATATTAATGACTGTGATCAAATAAATTACCCTCAAAAGATATGGAAAATAGGATGTAATTTATGTTAAATATATTGACATGATTCCAAATTGACACTAATAAGTGTATTTCAATGTGTATTTTAAATGAATAGGGTTATCAATGAATGCATTGTATATATGTATACGCTGTATGTGTCATTAAACATCATGTCAGGGAAAATAGACATGTTATTAGCTTTGTGTCTTACTCTAAAATGCAAATATGATGTTAATTTAATACACAAATATCAAAGATGTGGGGATGCATAGAAAGAATCCCATCAAAGAGTCTCTTTGAATCCACTAGGTTGGCTTGGTCAATGTCCGACTACCATCATTTCTGTGGGACCTTTGTCAAACATTGAAACAAACAATACAAAAACCACTCTGTGGCTCTTGACTAGCATTTGCAATTCTAACTATGACACATGAAGCACCACCAGAAGCCCACAACGAGATACGGACACACGAGGCACTCTACAAAGGGCCATTGTAATGAGCCTCCCCTACACAAGAGAACCACACAAACAGCAAACAGAGATCAGAGCACCATAAGTCCACTGAATCATTACTGCAGCCAGAAGATGCACCGTGTTGTGCCACTGCCATAGCTAGCTTAACATCTGTAAAAGCAATAAAGGCCCCACTTAAAAATTTCATTCACATGGGTGTCGCCAAATATACATTAAAGCATTTATATCTGATAAGCAAGAAGCCTAAGCTTTTCTCTGATTAGATACAGGTCTAGTGCTGTGCTTCAAGAATCAGGTACCCAAGGTGACCATCTTAAACCATTCCTATGACCACATTTTAAGTACAGAGAATAGCTATTTTGACAAACCTTTAAGTTAACAACACGATAAATGATAATACACCTCTTTGGACTGAGCTATAACTTAATTTAGAATGCGTAATTTAGATTAATTTATATATAAAATGCATATATTTGCAAAATAGCATTAAACAAAACATACCCTCTTTTGTACACAGCTGCTACAAACAAGAACTCTTCTACATCTGGCAATGGGGGGAGGGGGGGCCCAGCAGATCCTCAAGCACACTGATGTTGTACGGCAGGTGCTGGGGCTGTGTTGGGACTGGGAGCCAATAATGTAGGCTACTCCAAATAAACCCAGCAGGAAACTGAACCTGTATCCAAACAGGAAGTGGGGATAGACATGGGAAAAATATATTGTGCATCTTAATTATCTCTAAATGAACTGAAAAGAACAGAATGTGCAAAAGCCCATTTCATAGCTTCAGAAGTATTTGTGCAATATGTAACCAAATGTTTTTTAAATGATAGCTAGCAGAAGTTTTTTCATACAGGTGAGAATATACAGTTTATGCTAGTGTCAACACCATTACATTAATGTACATGTTATACTTAATGTTATATAATACCTCAAAATTAGCTTGTTCTCTAAACCAGTAGCCTAATATGTCTTAAGACGTCAACAAAATAATGTTTTGCTACTAAAATAAAAAATAAAAACTGGCTCGGCGATAATATAGTATAATTATTTTGTGATGTTAGGCAATTTCCATATAGACTCCCAACAGCAAGAACGTCGCAAATATTTTCTCAACAAACTTAATTAGTGCCGGGAAGTTTAATATAACACAAAGTCTATACATCTCAAAGTTAATGACAGAAGAAAAATCCGCGTTGCCTTTTAAACACATTTCCGCAGAACACAATACATTTTTGCCCCTGCTTCGGCATAGTTGATTCCTAGAGGAAGGGTGGGGCTATTGGTTGCCTACTGTCTTGCAATGCATGCAATGGCTCTGGGACTAACAGTTCTAAGGTAAAATAACCCAAGCAAATATAGTACTACTTTGACAATGTACATATATAGAAAATTGTATTTTAAAAAGCTGGTAGCCGTTTTAACAGCTCATCCGGACAGCCTATGCTAATACTTAATCTAACCATAATTTGCAAGCTAACAACATCGGAGAGAAAAATCTTCATGATTCATATTGGCGTAGACAGTGTAAAACGCTATTCGGGCTTAAAAATGAAATAATAGATAACGTTAAGGAAAACGAGCTGTTAAGATAAATACTATATGCTGACAAGCTTTAGCCTCCCCTTAACATGTCCATTGCTAGCGGCTAAAATTAACTTGAGCTGTTTAGCTACCGTAGCCCTGGGTGGCTAAAAGTTAGCAAACAATCTGCTTGAAAAACAAATCAGTTCGCATATTCTTATACGAAGCATTATTTTGATACCTCGTTTGTCGTTAGTGTCTGACAGCCAATACCAATTTTGAGTAGCAAAATATGAGCGCCCCACCGTATTTAATGTGTTCAACACCCAGCCCCGTTCAAATGGCGAACTCGGCAATCATTAGCTAACGCTAGTGCTAATGTTAGCTAGTCATACTAGTGAGCTGGCTAGTTAGCTATCTTACCCTACTGAATTATAGAGCTAGTCAGTCATCGTTTTATCATCAACATGAAAGCCAACACTCACATTTTAATTATTAAACACATACGGTTACTGATAGATAAATAACCATTAAAAAGCGAATTTTACACTAAGCAAACAGCTTCGTAAGACTCACCGTGTTCCGCTATGTGTGCGCTAAATCACACTGGCTGAATGTACGGAAGGGTTGGGATAGAAGCTATTGATTGGCTCACGATAAACCTATCAGAACCACCCAGGTTATGAGACACATTAACCCCACGGAATTTAAAACATTTTTTTATGGAAAATGTCCGTTTCCCTTATTATAATTTGTTAAGCATCCTGGTCATGGTAGATAGCCTAATAGTTTTTCTAGGAAATTGATAACCAATGTGCGAACAAGAAATAACTAGATATGTTCGCATACGATCTTATATTTTGGTTCATTTTCCAAGATAACAAGAGAAGCAAGGATATGGGCAAGTGATGGGTCCAGTCTGTGGCCACATGACCTAAAGATTTGTTGCGAATATGTCTCACTGCGCACTGGGGTTGATCTGCTAATCATTTTTAGTAGGCCTATTTAAATGAAACAGATGTGGAAGAACATTTGGAAGGAACCACCCCTCTTCAAACTATGCACGTTGCCAAACTACTATAAAACAACTGTAACAGCATCTGTTAGGTTGCTTCTATTATTTCACTAGGTATAGCCTATTTCTTTTACAATGTATAACAATATATTTTTAATATTTGTTTTAATTTAGATATATTTGCCAAACAAATATTAAATTGTGAGCTGCAGTGTAGTCTTATTTCTTACCTGCGCTGGAAAATGTCCACCGTCATTGTGTCCCTGCCTATTCTCTGTTTTTGCAAAGCACTGCATCCAGTTGTTGGCAGTAGCCTAGGCCAAAGACTGACAGGAGCAGCTGACTTATTCTTACAGTAGACCTCATACCTTCCACATTTTACTGGCCTAATATGGATGTGAATCTCATTACAAACAGAATATATCTGACTTGATTAAAAGTGGTGTCAGGATGATGCAATCTTTAAGTAGACCTACAGTGCTCAAACTATTTGTCAGTTTAGTTCCAGCAATGCATTGCAATGCATTAAGATATATGATTATATACTGTATATATATATGATATGATTTACAAAAAAACATTTCAAGTCTAAAGAAGTAGGCTACAGTTAAATATTAAAAAAATATTCCCATATCTTTATATCAGTGAACATGTCATTTTGCATGTCATGTACAGTGTATAAATAAACTCCATTACGATATTGAAGCAAAAAACATTAGGGTATTTTGTGGACCAACAAATGATTCATTCAGGAACAGGTCACAAGGGTGCTAAAGCACTATGCGTTTATTTAAAAATTGTGTACAGGCTGTTGAGAGTTGCAAAGTTGCATCATTAGATATTCCATTTGTCAGGTCAGATGTGATGTCAGGACTTCTCAAGTTAAAATGATGATGCTTGGAACATCAGTCTGCAGGAGAGAACAGAACAGTGTTTTGAATGGCAATATTATTATAATATGTAACAAATACATGTAATATACAAATATCAGAAAATAATCAATATGATTTAAATGATTACATTTTCTATAGTTGTTATCTGTTTTATCAATTACATGTGTTTTTTATATAATCAATGTTTTTGTTTAAAAAATGTAATACAATTAAACATCCAACAACTGAAATGTGTAATCTTGCACTGTGATGCTGTTGATTATCTAGTTCCCTTATTGGTGACATTATGAAAAAGGGACTTAATTATGGTACCAGCCATTTATGTTGTATGGGCAGGCCTTATTAGCCACATTTAGCCTTTGATGCCTGAAGTTGTTTATAGGCTAGAAGGAGACATCTTAAGGATGTTTCCTGTTTCCTTGAACATTATTGTTGTTTTTCTTAACAATTTGATGCATGTCAGTAAAGCTTTTCCCACTGTTTGGTTGGACGGATTCATTTACCGTTATTGAAGCGTGGGGATTTCTGCAGCAACAAACCCTTGCTGTTGCTGGTCCATAAAGATCCATCTCTGTATATCAGTGCTGCTGGTTGTGGATTTGAGGCTGTGTTGTTCAACATTTCTTGGCTCAGAGACAAGATGGCTTTGCTGATCAGGCGGCTAGAGTTTGATTAATGAGGGCCAGCCTACGTTTACTGTAGCAGTGCAGAAACAAGGGGAATAAGCAATTTCCTTGTACTTCCTTATAGCAGATACAGTCATTTACTGTCATTTGCAGTGACAGCAGTGACATTTCTTGGCTTGTCTCATGCCAAATTTTTGTTTCCTTTCTATTATTAATTTCCACTAATATTATTTAACTTTTATATGTAACTTTTCTAGATTAACTCCTGCTACTTGGCTCTCAGTTTTTACACCTTTTTTATTAATTCAATCAGTTTCATATTAATGTTTTCAATCTGCTGCTGCTTTAATTTTCTGATTAAGTCAAATGTTCTTCCGTCATTGCTCGCTCTGTAATGTGGTCTTTCATCCACCGGCCCATCGGCACACTTTAATTGTTCTTCTTTACAGACGTTTTTAAGCCCTTTAAGTCCATATTGTGACCATGTCTTGCTCCACCACAATCATCTTGAGTTGTTAACATGCCACAGCTGGTCTCAACATCAGCCTTATTTTGACCCCCTCTCCTCTCACTTTTGGTGTCTGGCTCCCCCTTCAGTGAGAAACACATTGTTATTGTTGTTAAGTGTCATAAATAAATTATTATTATTAATTCAAGTCTTATAAACAAACTCTCTTGTACCAAGAACATATACCTTTCACCTAATTTTGAGCAATTGAAGTCAATAGTCTACTTGTTGTCTCATAACTGCTACACAGAAGGAGCATCACAGCCTAAAACGCTGGAATGGATTTATAAGCCCCTGCTGAAGGAGCAATCCTTAAAAGGCAAGCCTTCTGTGCAGGAATTTTATTTGTCTTCAAATTGAGAACAACATGTCGGCATGAGCACGTCTGCATTGGTTCAGCCTTCAGTGTGTGGGCTGTACCCACTGCAGTCTATATGTCCAGCCTGTGATAAGTTGATTGGTATAGACATTGGCTTTAAATATAATTGGTATTGAATAATATCAAGCATATAACTAATGACATAACAGTCAGGGCAATTTTACTGTTAAAAGTTGTGTTCTATTTCAGACCTCACGTTTTAATCTGATTTGAATTGTAATCACATTAATAATGGGATTCAAATGCCCTTTACCCAATCTATGTTCCATATGTCTAGTCACTTTAGACAGTCATATGTAGGCTACTTGTGGGAGCTTGTCTGGCCATCATAATTAGTCATATAGCTTATAGCCTACAATCCGGCCTAGGTCACACTTATAAATTATTTCTGGCTATAGCCTATTTCTTTTTAGTGAATATTAATCATTAAGTTACTGATCATTCAGACTGAAATAATGAAAACACAAACTCCAAACCTCAACGGACAGCTCTCTCTGAATGAGCTTCTTGGTCTCCTTCTCACAATAATCAAGCATAGCCTCTCTGTTGTATTTGATTGACGGCTTTTTCTCTGTCTGGTTTCTCTGGCGGAGCCCGACTGGCACAGTCGGGTCCGGATCAATATCCATTAATTCAGTCTCAAGTTCTTCAACCTCAGCAGCTGTAAGAGAAGCCAAAAGGTCGTCGATATCAAAATCATCTTCGGTGCTCTCTTGTTGCCACTTGGCGGTATTCTTATTTCGTAATTTTGACATTATCATGTAGCCTTGACCGCTCTAGTCAGCACATCTTCCTTCGCGGTAACTCGTGTAAATTGTCGGATATAAGACTTATCAGGCCACCATTCAAGCTCTGACATACCTTATTTGGTAAGACCGCGTGGGCTGGTCCAAATGCTGGACTGCCTTGCCTTTCGTGATTATGATTATCTAAACCCATAATGGTGTTCGGTTAGAGCATATTACATTTTACAATTGTAAGAGCGTAGGGCCAACTAAATAATAGCCAATATAGGCTAGGCTTACAATATGTTATTGATCGGTGATGCTTTTATCTTAAGGCCATGAAATAATAAGACTTCCTTTCATTGAACAAAAGGTTTATTCCACAATAACTATAAACTGCAACGACTTTAACCACATCTTCCAAAAAGTCCTATGCCAAATAGAACAGTTCATTCCCTTCAACCTGCTAGTGCAATCTATTTCTCTTCTGCATGTCACATTGCTAAACACCAACACAGGTCAGAGGATATAAAACCATAAAATTCAGACAAACAATTATTGCTCAGATAAATAAACCTAATCTAGAAAATGTAGGAATAATTACATTTAGATGCATACTAAACAGTTTTCAAAAAAAAAAAAAAAAAAAAAAGTACGGTAGGGGAACCGGGGATGGACACCTTAAATTCTTTCCCCTTGTCTGTATTTGCATGCAAGGAGGTCCCAAGCATAATATCATTATTAACCCTTAAATCTTTACAGGGTGCATCTTGTTTGCACCAATGGAATCCCATGCAGCACTCATATCCATAACCTTTACTTCATCAATTTCAACAATCACAAATAATTCATAGGAAGAAATATATATATCTATATATAATATATACATAGTCTATATGTAAAAATACAAAAACAAAACACAAAGAAACCGAAATAGTATAGTTCTGGACACAAGTCAAGAAAGAGGAGATAGCACCGTTGTTACAAAAGGGTGGGACACAGTTGATGATTTGTGTGTTTAGAGGGCAGCAACACATCCATAATAGTGGCTCATAACGGATTGATCATTCTCCAGCCTTCTAACAGAAATTGTTTTGTTTTTTATAATAATTTTCTGTTTACTTCCTCGTGTGTCCATCATTTACTGTACAACTGACACAAATGTAGTCCTCCTTCTCGGCCAGCTCAGCGGTAACACCGACGCAGACCTGGTGGAACCACTGATTACAGCTGCCATCACACTGGACCCAGTCCACCTATGGGAGAGCATGGAGACGTCATTATTACATTTGAGCAAAGCATTCAAATAATGTCCACCCAACTCCTTTACAGGTGACGTTGTCTGGAGCTGTACTGAGAGTATGCCAAGGCTCTGATCACATATAGAACCACTGTTTTCCGATGGTATGGCACGCCTTCTGATGCCGCGCTTCGTGTTGTTCAGACACGCATGAAAGACCAAATAATCTTAACTTTTCAAGTTGCACTGCTCGTCAATGTCACACTTGGCCCTGGCTGCCAACCTCTGTGATCGGGGCCTTATCAAAGCACTTACGAAGCCTCTGTGATCTAAAGTTAGTAAAGTGCTGTACATACATTCAGCCTCTTCAGTTCAGTAGCAGTACAGCACATGCAGAAACGTATGATACATAGACCCCGCGTGTCAGCACCATCGGGAAGTGGGGTGGTAGATTTTAATTGACTGTTAGCATTGTCACTCACACGTCTGTATAAGGCACGAAGGTAGTGCAATGCTCTTACTAATTTAATCCGTTTCTTTTAAGCATTAATATCCTACTGGAACAGATTTACAAGACCTGCAAACAGCCATACGCGTGTTGAGTTTTTTGTTTCCCTAACGAATTCATCAGTAGAAGTTTAACGTCCGTTTTGATCACAGAGTTATGTAGTCACCAAAATACCTCTCGTAATTTAGGCGGTTCTTGATGCAGCTGGGCAAGGCTGTGTTCCTAATAAATATGTGAAACTAATATCACATTAGCTACATTTCATCAATCAAGTCAATTTACCCCAAAACATTCCGCTGCAGAAATACAGTTGTTGGCGTCAGATTGATCGTAGGTTCTTGGAGATTAATATTATACTCAAAGGGCAATAACAGGCAACATTATAGTGAAATGTGTGCACTTCCCCATTGATTTGCATGGAATGCTGCATTGTTCTGGTCTGCATAAAGGGTGAAAAGTCCCTTCCCCAATTCATCAAATGCGGCGGTGCCGCCCACGGAACCCTGTTCCATTTATTTATTTACTTATTTACTATACAGTGCACAACACTGAAACTAACCAAGCGTGAAGTAGATGCGAGGTTCCTTGTGCACATGGAATCAATGAAATGTGGAGCAAGCAAGCAGGGCCTAGCCAGTCCTGAGAAGAAGCCTTATCAGCCAAATGCAGAAGGTATGCAGGGAGCAGCCAGGTGCATGGCCCTGCCTGCACCCTACAGCTGTGCTTCATGCTCGGCCTGGGGCAGCTGTCCTCACCTCGTCCCCCTCCGGCTGCTGACACTTCTCCGCCGGACACGCCGCCATCTCCTCATCGGAGTCGTCCGACTGGGAGAAGTCCGAGCGGGGGGAGGAGGAGGTGGACGCCGCCCTGCGCTCGAGGCTCTTCTCCTCACTCGTCTTCTGTCTTTTGCGACAGTGCTTCTTGTCCTTCCTCTGGCGCGCCGATCCTGCGCTCCCCCTCTCCAAAGGCCGCTTGGCTTTCTTCCCCGAGCCGCTAGTGACGTCCGCGTTGCCGTCCGCCCCCTGTTGAACGACAAGGCATATTGTGAGCACCACCACATCGCTTAAGTCGACTTCATCGGGGCTTTACTTGGCTGCACCGACCTCTCTGTGTGGCTGATGTTTTCCCTGAGCGTCACAGTCTGAGGAGGTGTCGCGTGGCGAAGGCGACACGCATCTGTCGCCAAGCTGGCTCTGCGGCCTGTTCAGTAACACGTGGTACAGGTCCTGGATTTCTGGCAGAGACACCTGCAGCAAGAGGCCCTCCACCATCAGCTCCTCTAGCTCCTTGTGCAAGCCTGCCGTAACCAAGCAACATGCGTGACAGATTAGCATTCGTCTTACGGTGCCAGAGGTCTGGGCGCCTGGCTCAAAGGTGTCCTACACAAGAGGCGCTGTTACTAAATACCAAATGTCTATTTTCAGTCATTTTGGATATAAAACAGCGGCTGAATTGTAATTTATTCCAGTACACTAGTGAGTCATTCTAAACACCTAAAACATCAATAACATTGTAATAATTCAAGCATGTTTAAATATCAGTGACCACGGCTACATCACAGAAGTAAATGCCGACCCCCACACCCATTGACTTGACAAACCCGCGTAGCTGGATTGTACCAATCATGCAGTAAAATGAGGCACGCACCCTGCAGAGGTATGCATCTGTGCTCTGTGTAGAAGACAGTCTGTGCGTGGCTCGTCCTATTCCACTCTGGGGTCAAGCAAGGGGCCTGTGTAATCAAGACAAGCGCCCTGTTGAGTTCAAAGGTCAAGCTGTCTACACTTACAATGCCACTGACCCAGAACACAACAGATGAGTCACCTGAGTGTTGCAGTCGGCCGTGTGGCTGCCTGACGCCCAGCGCGTTAACGTGGGCGGAGTCCTGGGCCTCTCCTGCAGCTCTGGCAGTTCACAAGAGTCTAGAACCTGCTGCGCGTGATGTTGCCAGGCGACCGCCCTCTCCACCATGTAGCGGAGCGCCTCGCCTTCCGGCAGACGCACCCGCGTGCGCTGCAGCGATGCCAGCAGGCAGAGGACTCTGTTCAAAGGGGGCTTCTCTGAGCGCCTGCACTGGGGGCAGAGCCAGGGCTGGGCCCCTGAGGCCGCGTCCAGCGGGTCCTTCACACACACACTGTGGAAGGCGTCCCTGCAGAGCTCACACTGCAGCATGGCTCCCATGGGAGCCTTCTGACACACGCACACCCTCAGGTCCATAGAGTCTGCGGTGGGGAGGAGCTTGGACTCGTTAGCAGTCCTGAGAGTTGCGAGCGACTCCATCTCCCACAGGCGCAGCTCCTCCAGCGTCGCCATCTAGTGGACACACGGAAATCCATTGAAAGTACAATGTAGATCGAGGCATTTTGTTGCAAGCGATTCTAGGATTTTGTTTTGAATGTTTCAGGTTAATACAGGCCATGGCCGGACAATGTGATGGTACATACAGAAGAGGTAGAATCCTTTGTCTCAGACAACGCCTTCTCAACATCACCCACAGTGTTGAGCCTAGGACTTTTCTTCTTGATACACTGAGGTGAATCTTTCCCTTTCTTCAACTTCCTCTTCGGGGAGCCTACATTTCCCACGTCACATCTTGGACATAAGATCTGTGGTGACCAATGAAAACCAACAAATATGTTGGACACGCTAGGCATTATCAACAGCACGATCCTAGCTATTGTCACTTGCCAAAAGGGGGCACTAGAGTAAACAGGCAGAACCCTGGAGTCCTCAAAGGCTTTTGTGTTCATGGCCACTGTGTGTATTTACCTCCAGTAAGGTAAAGGTAGAGTGTTTGGTCAGGAACGTGGAGATTGCAGATTCTTTCCATTGCTGCACGTCAGCCACCAAAGACTCCAGCCTTTCCAAAGGCTCCAGATGAACTTGAATGGACTGTCCTCGCAGCACCATGTCAGATAACCTGTCCACCATAGGTATGCTACCTCCAGCCTGAAAGACAATATCAAATATATGAGCACTCTCAAATAGACGCGTGATAAACAAAATGTGGCTCAAATATGGCCAAACCTGGAACTCCTCAGCTTCCTGGAGCCACTCCCTGGCTTTCCTGATGGAGTCCTTCAGCAGCAGACAGTTGGGAAGGTGAGCAGGGATAGCAGACACCTTGTCAGCAGCAGCACCTAACGTCTCTATGGAGTGGGGTGGTCTGGTGGAGAACAACAACTACATTTATGACAACTTTGAACATGACTGAGTTAGTATTAACTGTAACGCCGTGTATGATAACGGATAGCGGGTTTATTAAATTAGAACAGTTTCCATCTCCAGTATGCATCGTTAGAAAACCACTGCCAGAGGTTGTCATTTATCATATACCTATTCTCTTTTCTGAATCATTCAAAGTATTGTTTCTTGTGAAGAAATCACTACTGTGATAATTTGTTTTAGAAATCTCAAAAAAAGAAAGAAAAAAAAATCAAACTTCAAAACTAAAAATGCAAATACCATCATATAGTCCTGAGCATTATGGAAAAAAAAGCAATGAATCTGAAAATAGGCTAGGCTATATATCTATAAACTAAGCATGTCAAAAAAAGAGGACTGGTCACCACACTCTTCTAGGAAGATGCACTAAAGAAAAACACCTAATTGAGAAACGTTAAGTAATCTTTGAACGTAGAGCTCAGATGCACATTCCAGAGAGCCATGCCGTTTACAGCCTTTGGAAGGCGCTCGTGACAGCGGTTATTGAGAAACAATGAACACCATGGGATGAGGGCAGAACTAGATATGCATGCTCACTTTTTGTTGATCTTGTTGAATATTCTAGCAGCAGCATTTGCACTAGCTGGAATTAAAATGAAGCAAAAATCAGGTGCACTGACGGTACACTACATTAGTCAATGCAAGTAACTGATTTGAGCTAATCCTGCAGCGAGTGAAAACAGCATCATCCTCCTCCCCTGCCCCCATTGACTTGCACATTAAAATCCGTGCCGGCAGAGTCAACGAGCCAACATGAAGGCCGCACCGTGTTGCCCTCACCTGGCTTTCAGGAGGCTGCTCGCCTTGTCCTCCCAGTGTTCGGACACAGTGAGCAGCTCCTGCAGGTGCGCCATGGCTTTCTCCACCGATGGGTGAGCTTCCAGGCCCACCCCCTGATCGATGAGCCTCCGCATGCCCTCCAGGGTGAGGCTGGCGGGCTGGCTGCCGGCCTGCCGCACCCCCTCTAGCCAGCGGGCCTGCTCCAGACGCACGCGGAGGCGGGGCAACTCGGGCAGCTCCACGTCAAAGTCGAAGCTGACGTCCAGCAGGCTCTGGATCTCAGCCACGGAGGGAGGCTCGTCGGCCAGGACCTTCTCGCTGTGCTGCTGGAAGTCTTCGATGCGATTCAGCAGGTCCTACATGTGGAACAAAGGACACATTCACAATGACTGGAATTGTACTGTGCAATAGATTCAACGTATTACGTTGTACGTAATAGAAATGTGTCTGGAATAGCCTTTTGTGGGTGAAACCAGCATTTAACTAAATTAAAATAAAAAAAATAAATGTATTGGCCGGCAGCCCGACACACACCTCTACTCCTCCTCCATAGCTGAAATGCTCTCACAGTTCTCTACCCCTCCCTCTCCAGCACAAGCACAGTTGTGTATCAAACCAAAACAGTATGATGGGTAGGGACGGGTACCGAAACTCGTTACTTTACCGGCACAAAGCCTAAATAAAGACCGGAGTACCTATATATAAGCGTCGTACATTATCAGTTCTGCCATTGGTACTGGAGAAACGTAATACAAACACAATACTGAATATCAGCAGAGCTGGCGTAGCCTATATTCAGTATTAGGCTATTAGTATTCAGCACAATTGCATCCAGCATTACTTTTGACACTCCCCCTCGTGTGATATTGCCTTTCATACAACAGTTCCACAACCGCCGTAATATTGGTTAATTATAGTAGTCATCTCACTTCTTGACCGTGAGACTCACACAAATGGCATATTAACCATAATATAAATTCAAAAATAAGTCAATTCACTGGTGCTTGCACGGTGGCCATCACTGTCCACGTGGAGAACACTAGCTCCTTTCCACAGGCTGCACACACATTAAGTGAGACGTACGCGCAAAGTGCATCTCCCTTTTCCACTGCAGTAGCGCATAGGATTACAATAATGTCCGACTCCAAGCACGACAAAAGAATGGCATCAGACAACATAGAGCAACCTGATGGTTTCTAAACTGCTCTTTGTTGTAGCCCATGTCGAATCAAAGCCAAACGAGTGCTCAAGCAGTGCAAAGTAGCCTATAAAAACTCCACGTCATGTCTCCGTGCACATCTCGATATCCTGTTTGCACTGCAGACTAGCCTAGCTGGCCAGACAGCTTTTGAATTAGCCTAGCTAGCTTTATAAATAGACTTATGTCTACATCGTATTGCACTTTACAACCACAATTTCTATTGTTAGCACAACAGGCGTAATTAACAGATTATATGAAAATGTTTTTCTTTGGTTTTAACATTGAGACATTAACAATAACAGCTAGCTATTATTAAAGCGTTGGTATGTTATGGTTGTAAAGTTAAAGTAGGACTATTGTATGCTAATAGAAGGGAAGAAAATCCCCGTAAAAAAAAAAAATCAAAATAATGGATAAGAATACCTTTAACGTACCAGACCGATAAGCAGTATTGGTTAAGAATAGTAATACTATTAAGATCCTAACGATAGCCATCCCTAGTGATGGGGCAGACATTTGCAGTTCTGATGCCGCTCCACAATCAAGGAGTGCACCTTAATAATACAAAAAGTTATGTTTTCCTTTCAGCATACCTTCAACAGTGGGGCTTGGGGGAGACTGCAGGGAAGGTTATAAAGCTGCCTGACAAATGACCTCAGTTCCTCCACAGTCAGCTGACTCTGGGATTTCCCACTGCCGCACCGATACCTGGGATGGTGGGGAGTGACGCATAGAGAACAATCTCCACTCAAACAAAACTAGTCCTATTATTGACGCAGTAACACCAAGACAAGATCCAGTGCTTGTGCCATACCTGGTCTGCCGTTTGCCATTCAGTAACTGCTGGGCCACAGACGAACACTTCTCTGAATCATGTGTGATGCGACGCAGCCGACGCAGGAGGTCGTTGTCCGGGAACGCATTGGTGTCAGATTCAGCAATGAGACACCGGAAGACTGCCAGATCTGGGAAAATAATAACTGGGTTACAGACTCTCTAGAGCTGTGGCTCTAAATATTATTATTCATTTTAATGTGTTATTACTTCTCACAGATATAGTTCATTGCTCAAGACCAAGTACTGTATGTGCAAGCGTACAGGATCACAGGGATGCATGCTTAGGGCAAGACCGCAGGTGTGAGAATACGGTAGGAAAGCGCCTGTGGCCCCGAGCTGGGAGGGGGACTCCCCCCGACGGCTGCTGAATGACGACATGAACGGCACTCAACGCCCTTTGATCACGGGCAATGCGCAGTAGTCTACTGCAAAGGCACATTGAAAAGCCCACCTAGCCGGAGCCCCATGGGCATCTGACTCGTCTAACCATAGAACTAGGCCAATATAGTGTCTAACGTATGGCCATCCAGGTTAAACTCTAAAACAATGGCGCAGATCCTATTGTGTGTTTTGGTTTCGTCGGAAAAGACGCTGCGCGGGCGGACGTGCAGGCGCAGTGCGATGTTTGAGAGGAGCAAGCTCACAAAATAGCTAGCCTACATTACGCTATTTGCTGAAATGAGTGGTGGGCACAAATATATCTTAGTGCTGTTCTAGAGCATTACGTTTTGTTTCAGGCCACTTCTCAGGCTATTTGTAGGCTAGTTGCCAACAAGTAGACAACTAGCTGAGTTCAATATAGGCTAACATAGTTCAGTATATTGATATGGTTATGCTCTCTAAAAGGTGCTGTATCCTATTTGTGGCAATGTTATGATGTAATCTGTACTGCACACAAACATGCACACACAGACATACACTGCACACAGGCAAACACTGAATTATTATTATCGTCATTATCATACTACTACTACTATCCTAAAGTGATGCTGAATGCAATGACATGCTCTAAGCAAGAGTCATGAGGCTTGGGGTTATTACTAAATACAACATGCCCAGCTATACTAATGGGATTAGGTGCTCTCAGATCAAGGCCTATGAATGTTTAATCTTAGGTTTGGGACTCTTTCGACAACACTGCTTCCAGTGCCGTTTCCTTCAAGTGCCTCACCTTTCTTCTTCTCCAGTTTAGCCTCCAGGGTCTGTGTGACCCGTGAAGCCCATCCATCGTAGAGCTCAGCTCGCTGCTTCACAGCATTCATCATGGGGAGGAGGTCATCCAGTGTAAACCTGTAACTGCGTGAGGGGACAAAGCAACAGAACCAAGTTGTGCTGTAGATTATGTTGCTGCACACTGCACACGAAGACATTCCGCGGGTGTTCCGTGTCATAAACAAACGATTCTTAGAGGAGGTCGGGACCCCTTGAGGCACTGTGAGATCAAAATATAAACCTATGTTTTATAATTTAATCTAGATGCATTATCTGTAATCAAACATGCATTCGTCGCTATGAGCTGGAAGGTTCCGGAGGGAGATTTACTTCAGCGTGTAGCTGGTGACAGGGCAGGAGCAAAGGTCACTGACGTGGTGCAGACACACCAGCACACCGGGGCTGCAGGGACAAGTGATGGCCGACAGGAAGCAGGTGGCCCGGCACGTGGCGCACTGGCGCTCGTCGTCCTGCAGGAGGTCGTATCTGGCCTCTTTGGACAGCAGCACTCCCTTTGGGTGGGTGAGACAAACACAGTGTGGCTGCAGATGCATATGAGCTAATGTGATGTCTCGCTGCAGTGTGACCACGACCGTGGATTTATAATAATGTTGCCATAGGATCTGAAATATGCAGGAATTACAGACCAGCAGTGTCACAAAACTACATATTATAATATATATAATATATTAACAGGACTGCCCTAGGATGGCTATTCAGAGAGAGAAAATTATACAAAATACTAATGAACCATCAACATAAACCCGGCAGACATCTTGGCATTCTAACTGTATGGCGGGAGGAACACCGTACCATTTTCTTGACGTGGTTTCTCAGGTCCTTTTCCTCTTGGATCATGACGGCCAAGTCTTTGTGGATAGCCGACGCCAGTACCAAGTCCAGCGTGTCTGCTTTAGAGGCCACGTTGCAGATCATCTCGTCGTGGGAGAAGACATTGTAGCGGTGCAGCATGCGGTAGTGCTCCACACACTTCCTGCCAAGAGGAATCTTCTCATGTAGAATAGGGGTTTGTGTGTGTGTGGGGGAAGGAGGGGGGTTAAAAATTACATTATTAGAGTATTTTTTTTTAAACATAAGATAATAACTAATCTGTACACAAAAAAATATCTATAGAAACGTACCCAATCCACAGTGCAGAAATTGACGGCCTCTGCAAAGTTGAAGCCTTGGTTGAAACCACTGTGGTAGGCCCTGGGAAAGGTGACCACAAATTCACCGGCACACTGGTTTGTCCTGTAAATCTAAAAAAGGACAAGGTACCTATTTAAAATTTATAATTTTTCTCTGACGGGAACATGCTTTCCAGTTTAACCCTGACAAAAACAATAAACCTAGCCTTGCTCCGACCGAATATTTCTCTCAAGATAACGTTTCACTGAGATTATAGTCTGGAAACCCTGTTCACTTTAGTGTTTGCACAGCCACTCTGCTGGGGGACCAATCAGGGTGGGTAAGTGTAATGCCGTTGAAGTAAAGCCTTTTTCATAATGGTGGTAAAGCTAGATGAGCCAATAAAAACAATTGTAGCAACATGATGCTTCTATTCAGCTGACTAGACGGGCGGAGTTACGTGAATACACCATAGGACTATAAATAAGGAACACACACATTCTGCAACTTTTGTAAAAACTGACTATTTGTTAAAGCATGATACTTAAGTGTTGCTAGCAATGGGCTAAAACATTAAATAATTAAAGATACATGGAGTCATAATTATTAGTTTAAAAAATATATTGACAGTAGGGCTGGTCCCAAATATTCTATTATTTGGGTATTCATTCGTTGGGTATGTATTCGATTTAAATATTGGGATTCGAGTATTCATTTTTTCACATTATGCATGCATGTTTTCCCATTAATCACGACAAATAGACTCATCTGTAAAATACACATTTTCGTATTTACGTTGTGCTTGATTTAACAAGATTTTATTTTTTAATCGAGAAAACCGACATAGGAAAATTACGTCTGTTAGATGTTCTGAATTTCGGTTTTGATTACTTTTTGGTTAATCGTCCAGCTCTTCCCTACGCGGTAGACTGACACGTCAGTTACGCCCTATCCGTATGTTACAGCGTAGCTTTGATGCAAAAGCATAAATTAGCCTTTAGACTTTCCATTGGATTGTGGCCAAATCCTATTTACAAATGTAATTGTGTGTGATTACACCACGCTACAATAAACCACCAAAAGCTGGAGATGAGTGTAAATTGTTAAAAAAAAGTTCGTACTGGTACTCCGTGGGCCATGAGTGTGTTGGGATTCATGATGGTGACCAGCTGATGGAGCAAGTCTGGTTGAGACTCAAACAGCTCTGGAGCAAGTTTCTTCATCACCTCCTCCAGCTGCTCTGCAGCAAACCCTGGTGCTCCATACCAGGTTTTGGGTTCTCCCCTAGTAAAGATCAAAATAACATATAGTCTTGGTTAACTCATGAAATCACAAACCCAATACAAACAAAGTTACACCAGCTTAATTTAAATGACCATTGCTACAGGGCTGTGTGACCAAGCTGCTGCTGTGTTGTAGATATGAACAACAATGAACTATATTCTGCCACCTGTATCCTTTACTGTAGTCTGGACGGCCAAGTGGAATTAAAGCGCAATATTAACACCTGGAAAACACTGCTGAAATTAAACCATATGTGGTCTAAAACCCATAAAACTATGTTCAAACCGCGTTTGAGTAGCCTGCAACGGTACCAGCAGTAAAACAGCCGTAGCCTCACGTCAACACAGCTACGTGGAAGTTGGGCGGGGTGGACAGTGACTTTTTACATTTAAAGCAACAGTCACTTAAATCAGACAGTTATCTAAAGAGTTGTTGTATGATGTGCTATTCCACAAACTATGTGGTATTTTCACCTAAGATTGCCAACTACATTGCATTGAGAAGTCAAGGAACTGTGTCAACAAGTGAAAAGGAGCATGAAATGACTCCTTTAAAAGGAGACAAAAAGAAGTCTGGATATGCCCAAATACCAGTGCAGGTAGTTGATAGAGTAGCTCCAGTGGTCCTCAATGTGCCAGCAGAAGGAAGAGAAACACATGCCCACATAGAGCCATGGCAGGGTCATGCCACAGATGTCAGCTGTGACGTGGGTGAGTACAGAGGGGTTCATCATTGCCATGTTGTTCAGGTTCCAACCACACTTGAGATATTTCTGCAAAGGGCCAGATTGTTTTAGTTTAATCACACCGCACGATGAACTTGGTTTCCATTCATTACACAGTCACAGACCCATACTTTGTAGTACATTATAAGTTAAGTTACCTCATCTGCTGCGGAAAGCTTAAATTTCCCATTGGGTATAGGGAATCCACTTCCAAACTCCTTTGAGGCAATGTCAGCTCCATATTCCACTGTGACGTCCTCGTCGATGGCTCCTACTAAGCGCCAGAACTCCTTCTCCACCAGTTCTGTAGGTACCATCTAGGCAACAAATTCACAATCATGTATGTTGTCACTACTGCAAAAATACATGAATAGAACCTAGTAAAACAAAGCTCTACTTACATGAACCGGCATGTTGAAGTAATCAGATTTGAATGCGTCGGCCATTTGTCCAAACGCCCGCAAAGAATAGTCCCTGAATGCCTGCTCAAAGCCAAACGCTTCCTGAGGTTTGCTGCATTCCTGCATACGAGATTAGAAAAATATGTTAAATTAGTGTTTAAAAAATAAAAAGAGCTCTTATTGTTTACATGAATACATCTATATTTCATAAGTAGACCAGTTATTATTATTAGACCAGTGGTTTCATATGCTTGGAGCCCAACCCATTCTCTTGAGATTGACATCAACTGGTGATGCTTGGATCACACAATAAATAAACACATCTATAATATACCTATCATGGACGCAGACATTTTAACAAAAATCATTAATAATGAATAAATAAATAAAAGATTAGTCATTCTGCCACCCCTTTGGGGGGTCCCAACCCACACAATTACTTTAAAACCATTGGTCTAGAACAATAATAAATAGAAAATATGCGATAGTGTCAGGCGATATTGCATCTCCTGGTCACCTGAGCCAGACACTTTGGACACCGCCAGTCTCCTTTAGGGACGTCATGGAGTGGGGGCATGAGGCAAAAGGTGTGGTAGCTGTCATCACAACCGTCACAGAGCAACAGACGGTCCTCGTCGGCCCCGCTGCCACACACTAGACACACAACTAGATCCACCTGGATGTTACAGGGAGGGCTTCATTAGGACTACGTCTCACAGGTGACTTCCAATATTACAAATAAACATTTTTATTTTTTAAATTCTGATATAGTTCAAGCAACTTCATTTTTGAGTGTGTATGTATGTATTTATGTATGTATGTATGTATGTATAAAAAAACAAACATGATTCAAGCTTCAGAGTAGGATACATTTGTAAATTGGAAACATCTCCTATACAGGAAGAGGACAAAATAATCTATACGTACTGGGCTCGGGGGAACAGGTAGAACGTTTTTCTTGTACCGAGACTTGTTTTTGTCAGCTTCAATCACTGGCTCCTTAAATTCCACTGGTTCCTGTTTCACTGGAATGGGAACCTCTTTTTCTACAATAAAAGCAATAGTTTATAAGCCCCTTTCCCACAGGCAGCATAACCTGGCATTCTTTATGTCATGTTAGAACAGGAGCCACATTCAAGTTTCCAGAATCTTGCCAGGTCAACATCTAGTAAAATATATTGTAGAAGTGTTTTGGTTAGCTTTACTGGGAATAAACCCATTAAGATTTAATAGATTTAGGCACCTCTTGTAATGGCAATATTAAAAATTAAACCAGAAAACTAGCCATATCTCAAATTCAACTTTCACAACCCTACATAGGACACATCTTCTTTAGACATCTTTCCAGTACGATTACAGATGCTGTGATCTAATAACATGCAACCTGTGTCTGAACAAGATACAGAAAATATTTAACATCCAGGTTTCCTATAATCTAATCAGAATGATCGTCTCATATGTGAACATCCTTGACCAGGAAAGGTTATGAATGGTTGACCTATGTATATTAGAATGAGGAAAACCAATACCACGTTGTCTAAAAGGTTATTTGTATTGCACACAGACATCTCTACAATGAGTCAGTGTGTCAGCAAATCAACATTGTGTAATATGCTGCAGAGCCTCACCAGGTTCCGGCTTGGCAACAAAAGAACCCATCCTCCTCCTCAGGTTAGGCCTGTTATCACATGACTCGCCTGGTTCTGTTTTTACAGAGACCATCTACAAAAAGGTGAAAGTGACATTGATGCTGAAGCAATAACAACCACAGGAACATCTATGAATTGTAACTATTTTGGTGGCGAGGGAGAAGGTACACATTACATTTAAAGTGCTTGTTTCAGATCTATTTAAGAGCACCTACATCAGATTTACTACGCTTGGCCCTGCGAGCGTTGGGGCTAGCATCCAATGGCTTGGTGAATGGTCTCTGGCCTATGTCTGCAAACTTAAACTCCTTCACCTCGTCGCTGTTCACTGGCAGGGCCGGTTTCTGGACACACTGAGGAACAAGAGTCGTACAACCTTTGAGTTACAGTACAGCAGTTTTGTGTGTGATTGTAAATGGAGTGTAGTCAGTCTGATGGCAAAGTCTGAGGACTAATGGTAATCAATCATTACTAATGGTACAATCCTCCATTTGGGTCCTCGGTTTTGACCTTATATAACAGAGGGTGCGTGCCCCACCTTACACCTGAGTGTGTTGGAAGCCCTCTCTAATGCTCTGCCTACAGCCAAGTGAACATGCATTCACTGTCTTATAGCTGGTCTGCTAAAAGACAGTTGAAAAGTGTGCCTTGTGATAGAACTCATATATTTTAAGATAGAACAGCTGCTATCTTAATATCAGCATAAACGTGCAAGAGCAGGCAAAGACTATTATGGCACGGTAAACTGGTGGTTAGGATGGTCAACTCAAATCCAAAAGGTTTAAAGTATTTAAGAATTCTACAGTCTATTGAAATTATATTAATTTAGACATAATCTGGATAGCTGTAAAATTACCGTATGTGACATTGGGAAGGCAGTATATTAGCAAATACAAGGCCCTATGGACACATACTAATGTAAAATATAAACTTCCATACAAAAATATTAACATTTATCTTTGTGACTGTATGTTATGTCAAAGAAATAACAAAGCATCCAAAAGAGGAATAAGACACATCCGATGACAAATAGATACAGGCAGCGGAGCAGAGCAGCAATGTACATGATGTTATATTTTTAACAATATGTACGGTTACATTGTTACTCATAACATTACAAATTATATTTGAGATATCATCAAATATTGGAATTAACTGAAAATACACTGGCCCCTCTTCCAACAAAACCCTAATAATGTTGACAATCACATACCTCTTCATGTTCAGGATCAGACCCCAAACCCATCAGTTTGGAAGCTACCTCTGGCGCCTGAGGCAAGAAAGTTTGGTAGTTAAACAATTTAAAGTGACCTTTTCCCCAGGTCACACAATTCCAATCTATCTTCAATGGATAAGCTTTCTTAAGATGGCTTTTAATGCAAAGGTTGACCAGGCACCAAATAAAAAAAGTGTCCCTTAGTATATTCATCCATCCATCCATCCATCCATCTTCATCCGCTTATCCAGAGTCAGGTAATGGGGGCAGCAGCTTCAGCAGGGGACCCCAAACCTCCCTTTCCCGAACCACATTGGAAAGCTCTGACTGGGGGATCCCGAGGCATTCCCAGGCCAGTGTGGAGATATAATCTCTCCACCTAGTC
>JAODOY010000022.1:4038443-4060790 GCA_025399855.1 Forbesichthys papilliferus
ATTACTTGTCAACTCAGCTATCTACCAGGAAATGTTAGAGCACTCCATGCTTCCTTCTGCTGACAAGTGTTATGGAGATGCTGATTTCATTTTCCAGTAGGACTTGGCACCTGTCCACACTGTCAAAGGTACCAATACCTGGTTCAATGACCATGGGATTACTGTGCTTGATTGACCAGCAAACTCGCCTGACCTGAACCACATATATGGGAGCGAGTGACGAGTTGAAGGCTGCTATCAAAGCAACCTGGACTTCCATACCACCTCAGCAGTGCCACAGGCTGATCGACTCCATGCCACGCCACATAGATGCAGTAATTCATGCAAAAGGAGCACCAGGAGCAATTGGTTGAGATGCACCTGTAGATGTGTCAAATCAGCAGTTTTACATTACACAACATGAAAATGTGATAATTTTTAAATTAGAATGACACGCAATCCTGCAAAGCAGGGAAATATTTCATTAATTGAAATTGTGCACTTTTCTTTTTTAAGGTTAGTCTGATATTTAAAAGCTTTTAGCATTGCAGTGACTGATTTACCTACGCTGATTTCCCTCAGCTGATATGACAAATGTATTAATACAGGGATTGCATTCTTTGTTCAGTATTCTTATATAGGTTATATAAAATATAAACTAGCTATGCAACATTTCATATTCTGGTAGACCCTTACAGTCAGCATAGCATGTGCCCTCAAAAACTGACATTGTTGTATGGTTAAACTCCACATTCTAGAGTGCCCTTTCATTGTGATCAGTCCTATTGAGGCACACCTGTGCATTAATCTTGCTGTTCAATCAGAATCTTGATATGTCACACACACCTCACAGGTTTTTATGTTGACAAAAGGTGAAGTGCTAAATCATAGAAATTTTAACATTTGTGAGACTGAAAGAAATAAACCATAAAATAAATAAACAAAATCCTAATTGTTGCGTTATCATCTTTTGTTGAGTAGACTATAGCCTACGTACAACACAGGCCTATTTGTATTGTATGCTTTGTGACTACACTATCTACAATGACCACAAGGTGGCTCTGTGGTATGCTTACCACTGTATTGCTTCTAAAACTTATGCAATTTTTTCTGCCGACCTTTTCCTGTTTTCTTTGCTTTGTATTGTTTATAATTAATGCTCAGTGTTGATATATATTGTTAAACTACGTATTTTAAATAAAATAAAAGAATGTAACACTTGCATGTTTTGGCCTAAACCCAACTTTCACTTTACAGCAAACACCAAGTATTATGACGTGTGCTATATTAGGTCTATGTGCACATCTAGGGCTGAAGGCAAATATATGATTTAAACGTTTTACCTAAAAACGTTACTGTTTGTTAAGAACATGACTTGACAACACTTGCCTAAAAGGGACTGCTTCCTGTTTGGGAAATGAAGGAAGACAAGCGGTAGGCTACCATAGGTAGGGCTCCACGGTGCATAGGAATGCAATTTAAACAGTGAGTAATCGCACTGTCGACCACGAACTGCAGCCGTCTGACGTCAAGCAGAGCAAGATGGAACACGCTGTGATGTTCATTGGGAAAACTAGCCTAGGCCTACTATCAAGGTGTGGTGTGGCTAGGACAGGAAGTGCAAGACGTGTTGAAATACTGAATCGTGACGAAGACATGATTAGGCTGTTAGGGATGGGGTTAATTCTATTGTAACATTTTTTTTAATGTAATGGCACTGAACATATTTTGTCGCTAGTAAACATCATGTTTAGTGATTTTGTGATATTATTGCGCCATTCAATATTTTAGCGATTCAAATAATATCTAGGCTAACTTTGACTAATGTGTAGTACACTGGGTGTAACCGTACCACTATCCAAATTGCAAACAATCTTAATAATGTAGAGTTTTTCGGTGCGCTCCCATTGTTAAGTTTAGTTATTAACATGGAACTTCCCAATAGGACTATTTCGCCAGTTTCAGGGGAGGTGGGAGGGTCTACATTTTAAATCCTGCTTCATACTGCAAACATCTTTTGCACATTGAGCCAAGTAGAGAGCAGGAAATTCCAGAATGTGAAACCTAGTAAGGAATGACAGATCTATCCACAACTATGACTCTGCAGGGCGGGAGGCAGAGCCTATTCTATCGGCCACATACGCCTACAACGAAAGAAGGAAGTAGACTATCCTATAATGCCCTATTTAGCACATAGCCCACGAATATAACACTGAATATGTACAATTAATTGGATTGTGTAATAACATGACCCGACAAAAATGACCCAGTTTGAATGGAAAGGAGTCATTTTAATAGGCAATACCAGCATGCTATTTAAGAGCGTCAGTGTTGAGTAAACGTATGTTTTACGTTTATTCATATGGTTATTAAAGAGATATAAGAGCTGGTTGACTGAGAAGTATTATAGTTCCCTAATACTTATAGCTGCATTTTAATATGCTGCTTCTGCTGACTGGGCACAATGACTTGAACAGAAAAGTGCTCTGTTGATTATTTCTTGAGACCACAGTTCATCTCTAAGGTGACAGTTGTTATGTATATTCATGTCATGACCGAATTGTGTTCCTGTTTTTGCGCCTGGCTAATGCTGCGGACACGCGATCGTCGGCCACAGTAGCCTATATGCCTGTCATGGGTAGTAGGCTATAGCCAAAGCTCGTTGTGTATTATAGGTCATAGCGTAAACACGAGGGGATGGTGCTTCCCCTAGTAAGCTACTCATCTGCCGCATCCTCTTCCTCTCGTCGAATGCAGCAATTATGACGTTGATACAGACATGTAAACAAAGCGCAGCACCTCCCTGCAGCATCATAGATGTCAACAGCGGTGTATGGATATATGTTGTTATCTCCACATCAAATGCGCAAAATGCTATTTGTCACGTCAAAAATATAGCCTAGTTTTTGTTCTGTGAGTCCAACCATAACATCTTAATTTGGCCTACAGATAGGCCTGTATGAAAATCTTTGACGGCCAGCCTATCACTGTCTACGCTGTCATTTTTCCACAAACGTTTTTAGGTGAAAGGTGGGCTAATGGATAATGGGAACGTGAACGTGCCGATTACCACATAGCTGGTGTGGGTGTTGAGTATTTTCTGCCTGCCAGTGCCACTAATGTCATCTCACACGATTTCCTGTTGAGTAACCAAACTGTTTCCAAACTGTACATTTGGTATTTCAAATTCCTTATGTTTCATTGGTCGAATTGGTATAACATTCTTAACTAGGGCAACTGCTGAGACTGGGTAGTTTCTTTCTCAAACAGTGCTTACAAATAGGCCAATACATGAGGAGCCATCTCCTCACACTTATGTTGCTTACAAATAAACAACAATAGCCTAAATGTGAACAGAACTAAACCGTAAATTGCATATATTTCAATAGACGTGTTTATTCATTTGGGTACGATGCAATTCCTCTATTCCTTACACAATTTCTACCAGTGAATGGCCGTCCCTGACATGGCATAAGGAGCTTAGCTAAGATCTTAGCGGGTTGGGCTAATTGTGACACTTCATGTTGTCTCATTACTCATCAATAGCTTTAAATTGTTACAATGGTGTGAACTGTAGCACATGCTAATGCTAGCCATGGAAGAACTGGGATATGTTCTGTATTGTCATGCTGAAACACTTGGTGATCCATGATGAATGGAATGACCAATAGGCCGTCATCACTCTATCTCTGATTGATTAACCGAACCTTGTCCTTTGTATTATCCCCTAGCAAAACCTCACCCAAATTATAGCCCTCCATACAACAACATATGTGATGGAGATCGTCTGTCGGGGAATCAAACTCCGATCTCCCATGCAGAGAGCGGACGCTCCTACAAGGTAGGCCAAAAACCCATGGGCCCTAGCCTGTGTCACCAGAGCGTCCTATGAGGTGTTGGAGAGTGAGGATTAACACCGCATAGCTACCTGCTGGCCACCATTACACATACTTATTCCATCTTCCCGGCACAGTTAAAACCTGGTTTCATCCATGAAGACACTTCTCCACCATTGGCCATTGACGGGGAACTCTTTTCCTTTCACATATTACACCGAACTGCAGCCAGAGCCGAGAACATGAGTGAGCTCCAGATTCCAGAAGTCAGATCAAGATCTTGATGAGGACATTGATCATGCAGATGAGCATTCCAGGGCTATTTGAAAGGTGTGTACATTCATTCTTGGTTGTGCCATGCAGCAGCTCTCCAAGTCTTACTGTAGGTGATCCTGCAGTTGAAGAAACCGCCTGTTGACATATGGTGGCATGGCCTGCGGATTTCAGGCCAGTTGTACGATCTCTCAAAATATATGAAATAGTTGTTTGAAGTGGCTCATGGAAAATAAATTATTAGAATTCCTCTGGAAACAGCACTAGTTTCACTAATTTACTATTACTATGTGACAAATACATACCGCACAATCCTCTAAAACTAGAGACACCAATAGTGTTGTAATGTACAACAGAAATGGAACATTTTAGATAGGCCTTTTGTTGCCTGTATCATAAGGAACACCTGTGTAGCGCTCATGCTCTTTAACCAGCATCTTGGAATGCCACACCTTGGGTGATCCTGTCAGAAGATATAACAGGCATGAACTAATTTGTATGCACAATCTGAGCTAAATAAGATCTGTACATAAAGATTATTTGATTTTTTTTTTGACTCATGAAAAGTGTTTGTATGTGATGGTAATCACATACAAACAACTTTAAAATAAACACCACATGACCTGCTTTTGACATGTGGTGTACTTAGAGGCATGTAGATTGGTGTCTCTCCAACATTCCATACTCAAGTTTTGAATTTGTACACATTCTGAATTTGTAATTTGTTACATTTGTAATTTAATTTACTTGATCACTAACACAACAGGAGGGGGGAGGAGTATAACAATCACATATTCTAAACAATATTCGTGATGTCATACTGTAAAATCTTGGACTGTTGCACATCTGAGAGATAAAGAAATACTACATTTTATAGTCAAAATTTGCATTGCCAATCATTGCAGCATATTGCAATGATTGGCTCTACAGTACACAATTGACATTTAATATATTTAATATTGACATTACACTTGTCAAATGAAAACAGGATATTAGTTAACTTGACTCACAAGTTTCTCAGTGTGTTTCTGCATTCTGCATTTTCAGTTTGAGGAAGAGTGAATTAGGGCTACCTTATGGTTCAATAGAAATAATTAAACAATTGAATTTTCATTAGATTTTTCAAAGAGAAATGTTTCAATATTATGTTGTAGACCATGATATACTGTCAATCCTAAACTCAATAAAATCAGGAACAAAATTCTGCTGCAGTTTATTCCATATTCAGATGGACATCTTTTAAAGAGGGAAATCATCTTTTCAATGTCGTTAATTAAATATAGTAATTTGTAGTCAGGCAACCAATAACAATCATTAAATATTACATCATTGTATACAAAACATTTTATTTAGGCAATCATTACATTTGTCATGTTTTTTTAAAATAATGTTCACTGTTTCTGTAAAACACTACAAATGTGGAGAAAGTAACACAAGATTATGTTAAACAAATGTATGGGCTTCAATTACACACATCCAGTTTTAAGTAAAACTATAATCTTTTCATCATATTAAAATTGGTTGAGTAAACCATAGTACAGTATGAATGGACAAGCCTGTGGATGTAAATTTAGAACAAAAGAAGGGAGATGGTTACTTCATTGCAGCAGTTGCAGTTCAATATGCCAATAAGCTTCATACTGTTAATTTATGTCACTTGTGCTCTTCTAAAAGACAGAACATTTAGCAAGATGGCCTAATGTTACACAAGACCTGGGCAATGATAGTTGCTGTGTAGTGACCACAAGTCACTTTTGCACGTCAGTAATCTGCAGCAAAATTGGAGAAGTGAATAAAGATGTCGAAATATGGGTTCACTCCAAGCCAGATCATGTCCTGGCCCCTTTACCGTAGCTCAGGCGGTATAAATTCCTGTTATAACCCATGTTCCGGATATCCGGCACCCCTTTCATATATAGTAGGAACATGAATTGTAACCACAAAATGCAAATATATTATATTTAACTAAGAAGTATGGATTATTTTTTAAAAATGTGCATGTGTTTAAACAACAATGTATTTGTTTGAAATACTGTATATGGATATTCCCCGATACCAGTCGGGCTACTGATATCTGGGTCATTTGCAAAAGTTTAACAAAGGTTATTTTATTAATAGTAAAGTTTAGGTTTGGCATTAAGTTATTTTTGTTAAATAAGTAAAGAAAATGGAAAAATATTTTAGTAAGCAAAATTGCTTTTTAACATTATAGTTATCACTTAAAATAATATATTTCATGACAGTATTAATATACAAGTAATTGAGCCACAGAAAACACAATGTATCAATAAAATAGCAGTAATACTGTATATTATATTTAAAAAAACACTAACGCCTGTCAGATGACTGACCTGTGAAACATCTGGTGATATGGAGTCACACAGCAGGTCACACCAATTTATAGACATGTGAGTGCTTACTGTGTTAACTGCTATAATATGTTTCATTTTATGTTTGTTATTTCATTCCTTTCTATATATCTCAAATCAAATGTGAAAGTTAATATGTAATAAACACCCTGTGAGTTACTTTCTGTTCATATTCTGAAGGATGAATGGCCAGTGGGTCTAAAATGAGAAAAAATATAGAAGTGGCTGCCATGGAAAAATTCCACCATTTCAAAAACGTTAGAAAGCGGCACTTGATTTTATGTGTGTGTGTGCGTGTGTGAGAGTGAAAGATAGAGTGTACAAGGAACATAGTGCTCTATTTGTATTGCTTGATCAGAGGAGATTTTAGGAGAGCAAACTGCCTGCAGGCAGGGGGGTATGATGCAATGTGCAGTTTACGGACAGACACTGCCCATTGACGGTAAAATCTGAGGAGGAGGTTGGGCTAAACTTTTTAAACAAGTAGAGGTCATCCTGTGTGGGAAATTCCCTTGATCCTGTCAGTGTGAACCAGGAGCAAGGCAAGACGGTGGTGTTCTATTAGGGACAATGGGGTCATGAAATTAATGAAATGTCTAGAATGCTAGAATCCCTGCTTGTGCCAACAGGGGCTAGAAGCAGAGTGTCTCTGTGTTCAGAGGTTTACTTGAACCAAATATGTGGCAACAAATGTACCATAATGCATCACAAATTGGCTCATGTACCAGCTGTTACAGTATTGTGTGTTGTTCTTACTAACATAAACATTAATGAATAAATATGTATGTGTCATTTTTAACCTGCTGTTACACATGTCTAATGCTAGGCCAAATTCGCAAATCATTGTTATGTAAAAATGAGAAGAGAACAATGTTTAATCCTGCAGTGGGTGTAACTCTTAACACAGTGATGTGCTGGGACAGGAAGATATTGCTCAACATCTCAAGCCTTTGCTGTTCACAAGGAGTATTGAGAAATCCACTGAATTCAAAATGGAAACGTTCTAAAATGGAATTAACCATTTATACTGTACATTACATTGCACTGGGTCCTCTTCAATTCAGAAAACGTCCCCCTTTCTGGAAAAACTGGCAGAATAGGTTTTCTCCCCTCTTGTTATTTTACACGACAATTGACTCTCCACCCTGAATTCTTATGGACTGCACTTACAGCAGTGTGTGTCTGATTCATGGGGGCGTTATTCTTTAGGTGTCAGACAGGTTTCATGTAGCTTGCTCAAGCATTGTGTTTTCTTTTAATCTGTAAGACATTCATCTAACACTGCAAAAGTGTTGTTGCCATTTTTTTAAAACTGTTGCTACATATTTACACAATAACCAATGTAACCACTGGCTTGTTCCGTAAATAAAAACATCTCAGTTGATTTTACAGTTTCTGTGGCTCATACATGCCCTGATAGTTGCCTTTTGAACCTGCTGTCTATTGACTATAGGTCATAGCTGTTGTAGCATGACCTAAGGTGATGGTATGAGGTTAGTTATTGATTAATCTCCCTGCAACCTTGAACCTTTTTCTGGGGCAGTGGACTCACCAGACTGTTGACAGAGCTGTGTGCTAAAGATAAAGCTAACAATGCAGTGTTACGTGTGAGTCTTTTTGCAGCTCTAAGCAATATGGTTTTCAGCATGAATTGGTAGTTTATCAGGGCCACAGCTTCTTCTACAGAATATCAAATTCTCAGACTAAATTTAATATATTTATAGATTATTCAATACTCCATGGGGACATGGGTAAAATCAGCCTTACAACTTTCACGGTTATAACTCTGTTATAACCGTAGTTTTTTTTTTCCGTATTTTTCAGCGTTATCTCCCTAAAGAACAGCAATGAAATGCCTCTTCATGGAACCAGATATCTAAAGATCTTTGTAGAACCTTTAAAGATTATCCTATGGCATCATTCTGAAGAACCACTAGGTTCTATTTTGAATATCAACCTTTAATTTTAAGCCAGTAGACTTAATTCAAATTTTTTACATTTGTAAACATGTGTTATCTTATTAACTTAAAACTATAGGTGTGAATAGCAGGATTTGGGCATTGTGAATATCAACTTTTGCAATACACAAGCATTAGGGAGGCTGGTCACAAAGTGAATATTAGATTTTGTTTGGTCATTTTCGCCATACACAAGCAGAACCACCTTTTAATATGGAAACAAACAATTTGAGGGTTTGTTTCTATGCCTGAGTCTCACCACACCCATTTCAGTAAAAATGTTATCACCTCACAAATATTTATATATTTTTAAAGACATTATGGTGGTGATGATGATGCCGCTAAAGGTGATGATGAAAATGTTTGATTTTAATAATTTGTATGAACCTAGTGCGAGCATAATATAGGCTTAACACTATGTGCTTGCTCTGCTACAAAGGAGATAAAATGCAAAGACACACTCAATTGATAAAAAACAAGTAGAAATGTATTTTATTTTGATAAAATATCATGTACAATTAAAGCAATGCACCTTTAATATTAAATAATTAGACATTTCATTCATTGCCAATGCTGTTACAAAGAGTTGCATCATTTCACTGCAGCACAACTCTCCCCTTGACATCATTTCTCCAGATAAGGAAAACTATAAATGCATTTTTATATGTATAAAACCAGCACAAAAATACTGCATACGGAAAAATATGCCTGACATGCCAAAAATCATGAACAATTGCGCAATCCATTAGCCTTGCCTTTAGCCTACTCTCATTTAACGTGTCCGTGTAAACTGTGGGGAAAGATCTTTTCACCTGGGCGTACCTTCTTGGACACAAGTTAAATTTAATCAGGTTTGTCAATTATTACACAAATAGCTATGGCATAGCTGACGGTTTCAAGAGAAATGTCCAGACACTATGTCCATAGCCTCTAACATTGTCCAGTGGCAGAGAGCAGGTTACGTAGCGTGGCTAGCTCTCTAGACAGTTGCTCCACACGCTTTTGTAAACGGTCGTTCTCCGCTGCCAGTTCCAACACTTTATGTTGTGTCTCCATATTGCGCATTTTGGCTTTGTCCCTGCTTTTCCGAACTGCAAGGTTGTTCCTCTCCCGCCTCATCTTGTACTCATCACTGTCCTTGTCCAGTCTTTTCTTTGATTTACTGGACATTTTGGCAGAGTGTGATGCTGTTCTGCTGTTACCTCCCGGGGTTGGTGTGCCAGGGGGACTGGAGCAGGTCGAGGACGCAGTGGAGATGTTTCCGAGGCTGCCACTTGGAGTGGACTGGTAGTGTAGATACGACCTCATGTCGAGTCCCGACGATCCGTTCTCCATTTTCACGTCTTCTTTAACGTCGTCTCTTCCACCTGCTCTGTAGCGACTCCCAAGAAGATCGGGACTGAAAACGGTGTCCACACGGGTTTCTTGCAGGTCAGGGTAACCCAGTGCGTATTGCTCCCTGGGGTCCCGTAAGCTGGCGCACTGGCTTGACTCCAGCTCGCTCACAGACACGTAGTTTTTATAGTTGTGTAAAGCTGCAACTCCCTTGATCTTGCTCTCCGCCAGGAAATCTGCGAATACGTCTCCCTGCTGTGGCGCTCCACTGTGCGTAACCAGCTGCTGGCAGCTGTGCACAGCTGGATCCAGGTAAACACAAAAATCTATTGCTCTCTCGTGATCGTCGATTCCGAGCTCCGTCATCGAGTCGTCGACCCTCCTGTACGCGCTAGTGCAGATAGGACTTACAACACTGTTTCTCGCGTGGAAAGCAAAGCTGTCCTCGTCGTACAAGCCGGCCACTTCCATGGATCTTAACACCCGCCGGATTGCAGGATCATTTAGGGCAGACGCCCAAATAGTTGGTTCGAAGTACCTTTAAACTTCAAAATTCTGAAGTGGCGCGATCTCTTCTCTAGGCCTAGTGTGTTAGGCTATACTCTTAAAGTTAACACTTAGGCTATAGGCTAATAATTTGCTTGGGTTAGTTGTTACGAAGTGGTGAGTATTGACAGTTCTTCCTGGCTTGGAGATTCTTATATAGTCCTCAAGCGCACAGCGAGATAGTGGGTGTGGCTATAACATCAGCAGGTGTGGACGCGCCTGGCTGTCACAGCTCTGGACAGCTCTAGCCTAGTAGACTTCGAGGACAGCGGCCCCGTAGAGTACGGCTAGCTAGTCTATAGCCTATCCAAAATGTTGTTTATTTAACATGAACAAGAGCAGGGCACATACAACTTTGGATATCATTTATGCATTATAAACCGATTAACATTGTTCATGAGAAGTACAGGTCAATCAAAATAGCCTAGCAAGGACAGGGCACATACAACTTTGGATATCATTCATGCATTATAAACCGATTAACATTGTTCATGAGAAGTACAGGTCAATCAAAATAGCCTAGCATTAGAAAAATCATGACAGGCTGACGTTAGGAGCTTATAGTTAGGAGTCGTGTTCATGCGGTCATTTGGTAGTCAGAAAAACATCGATGTAGCCTACATATTTCTGCGCACGGATTAATAAAATATAGTTATAGGTTGCTTAGACCATACACTGGCTGTAGGTTGATTGCGAATTTAGCGAACAGCCTGTGTGTGAAGATATGCTCGTCACAGAAAGGTTTTGATAGGTTATGTAGACCCACTACTGCCATCTTGTGGTAGAGATAGGGCAAGAGGGTGAACATGTTATGTTCGCTGTCAATTTTCACTATAATGTTAATTATATAATTATAAACACAATATCGTTTTAAAGTTTTAGGGTATATTTTACATTATTTTTAAATAAAAAAATAAAAAACCGAAAAACATGAAAATATGCTTATTCAAATCTCAACTCACCAAAACCATGTTTTAGTGTTAAAGTTAAAACATATTTTTTCTCTACTTATTGTAGTAGTAGGTGTACTTGTACCTGCAGAATTTGACTTCTCCTGCTCCATATTTTGCCCTTGCCCTTTGGTCTCTGAAAAACATGTTTAGCACACATTTCATACAGGAAAGTGTGCTGATATAACACAAAAGCACAAGCCAGTAACCTAGGGCTATACTTAACCCATATGATCTGAAGACATTTCATGGACTACTGATTCTTTCCATTACTGTCATACTTCATGATAGCCTACATCGAGGGTTGGGTGGGATCAGGAAATGCCATATATTTTCTCATGAAGTGGGACAGAAGAAAATCTACCCCTAACAAAAATAAATCAAATTTGAAAGGTTTTATAACTTTAACATGAATTACATCAGTGTTATCATTTCAGGTTGGTTCTTTTGTGTTCCTGACACAGTTGGCTGGGTCAGATCCCCATAAATGACATCAAACCTAGGCATGAACATTTAACGCCTGACATCCCAGATTTTGATTAGTAACGCATGAATATGGATATACTGACGATCAAGCTGGTGTTTAACTTTACCAATAGTATCTATGTGTGATAGACTCTTCACAGTCTCGCCCATTGTCTCACCATATTCTAGCATCGACCTACTCAAGGACTGGTTGATGAGGAAGCGTACTCATACGATCTTCGAAAGTTTTATTAGACAATATTTATATTAAGTGATAGTATCTAGGCTTAGGCTATAAAATCGTGTCACAAACACGAATTTGACGTTTTCCGTTTTACAGTCTATAGACCACATTTAAGTGGTCTTTAGGCTATGGCTACATGAACATACCACAGCCGAATAGCATGGAGGCCTATGCATTCTTTCCATTACTGTAATACTTCATGTATAGCCTACATTGAGGGATGTGTGGGGTCAGGAAATGCCGTATATTATCTCACAATTATATTGGTTGATCAGCTTCACATGACATCTTTCCTAGCTGTGCGATTGGCTGTGTCTTATGTGAGCAGAATATTATTGGCTAAAAGAGCGTTGACTGAGAAATCAGTGAAGCGCTTAGTTCCTGTGTATGGGTGGAAGGGGTTGGGCTGAACCTGAATTAGAACATGGCGAGTGTGGCCAGCGAAAACGATTGTAGACAAGAACTTGAGGTCCCGCAACTACACGGACCCGGTCGGGGTCCCGGTACAGTAAGATGCGGTCCACAACATGCAGGCGCTCGCGAACTTGCGAATTTGTACTCGCCAGGTGAGTAAGGTCGTGTTCCCATGAGTGTCCATCATTGTTACTATCTATTTACGTAAATAGACAGTTATTATAGATAATGTATCTTAACTGTAGGCTACCGGTAGTTTCTTATTTGTTGGACCCCTACGGTATACCGTACAGTACATATGTAGCCTTACTGGACGTCTCAATTCTAACTCTCCTAAAATGCAGCGGGAATGTTGGAATGTGACGCCAATTGCGTCAGCATTTTATATATTTAATCGACAATATTTAATGGTGATGGTATACTAACCTTGAAATCCATGTGTACGCGAAGTAAAAAACAATCGTAGTGCTCCTGAAATCCGCACAGAACACAGAGAGGATTTGTGGCTGCTATGCTTGTTGCTATGGTCTTTCAAACCTGTTGTGTTAGCTTACTAGTTACTATTGGATCATTTGGCATATCGGACGTTGGTCAAGCCCAAGGACATACCGTATAGTTTCACACCTAGCATTTCTATGTGTACTAAGATACCCTATATTAAGCGTTGATCGTGTTGTCTAGGGCTATGCTACTGTATTTCACAGATTTACGCTGTTACCCATCTAGGCTACAACTTTTCTGTATTTTTTCTCTCTAGCAATTCTACTTTAAACCAACAGGTGGCTACGCCCACAATACAAATACGTGAATTATTCTATGGAATTATTACCGTCGTTGTAAATGGCTGTACATAATTAAATTGTTTTTAGTAAGGCTAGGGCATGGCTACATTAATCCAGTTTTAAGAACAAAGACCCTCTAGTTCAGGCCCAGCTGCTTTAATTAACCCATGAGGCATGTTGCATCATGCAGTGTTATCTCCACTGTAAATATACCCACATATGATGTCTGCCGGAGACTTCTAAGTCCTTTTGTAAATTTTACTTTGTACATGTTACTTACTATAATTAACATTGTGTAGACTCTCCTACCAGAATATTGCCTGATCTATAAATGGATCATTCAGTAAATTGGCATGATTGTTTTGATATATGCTAATGTATTTGTTATTTATTTCTTTTTCTTTCTTCTTATTTATTTTTTTAAGGAAAAAGATGTCAAGAATGGATAAGTGTCATTCTCTGCTTCTCTTTAATGGCCTTCAACTTCCTTCATCTTCTTGCTAACTTCCATCTGGGACATGTATGGAGCATCCTCTTGGGCATGGGTAAGTAGAGTTATTTATTAACATACTACTTAACTTATGCATAGACTTGTTTAGGCTTCATGTGCTATAGCTTTTAATCATGTGTCTTATCTACATTTAAGTGGCAGGAATACTCACTGCAGACTTTGCATCTGGCTTCGTCCATTGGGGAGCTGACACATGGGGATCAGTGGATCTTCCAATATTTGGAAAGGTTATGCTCATTCCAAATCAATTGTTCATTCCAAATCAAATTTTACAGTATTTATGACCAAATATATTGGCCCTCATTTAACAATCTAATGTTGAATAACTCTACTCAGATAAGCATCTGCCAAATATCTTGCACCTCAACTGTTGTTGTTACTTTCTCAACATCTCAATCTCTCATGGGTGTACAATTTATTTTAAATACCCGAGACAATCCGTAGTTCGTGACGTAACGAAACGGGTCCGCTCAATGTCACGTGACTAAGTGTTTCGAAACCCTTTTTCCCTGTGACCATTTCCATTTGACCAGTTTTTTTTAAACACATCTCGAAACGTTGTTTCAAGACATTAAGTGTCGAAGAGATCGAGACAGTACCAAGCAGCACATCACTGTTGTTCAGCCTTAAAAAAAATAATAAAAAGAATCTGAATGTAGTGAACCACTACATATAGAGGGCTCTTTGGGCATAGGCTATATTCTGTTACCATCGGATGATCATATAACAGCCTGTTAATCTGTGCTATACGTGCCAAACCCTGCAGGCCAAAGCACCTTTTTCTGTCATGCATGAGTGGCTATGCTACAGTTCCCTCCGCTGATAGACTAGCTTTACAAAATATAATATTTTGCCATAATCTATAGGCCTATAGCGTATATTTAACAACCTGATAGGGGTTGATAGGCTATGTAATGAATATGTGGATGCATTGGCATGCTTAAATGCCTGCCTGGTCTGAAAACGACTCAAATTTAACTCTCCTAATAAATATTAGACATTTAGATAGTTTTATTGCTTCATTTTAATGTTTCTTCTGCCTAAATCAGAGATAAGTGGTGTTTAGCCTTAAAAAAATTAGAAACTGAAAAGTGGACCCCCTTTGCTGTTTTTGTAATCTAGCTAGACATCGGATCATCAAATAACACCTTGTTAACCTGCGTTATGCAGAACAGGCCAAAATGATGTTGCTTTCTCTTGCATAGGCTTCCTACCGCGGACTACACTGGTCTTATTAAATATAATATTTTGCGTTCATATATTTAAATGAACGTAGGCCTATCTACCCTTAAAAGCCTGTCAGAGGCAGAATATTGTGTAGAAACATCTCACAGATAATTCTCAGTCACCACAGTAAAATGACTTGAAAACTTGCGTACACGAGTTGCGACTTGACGTGAGATTTGATCATTACGTATCTCACATCCAAATCGGTCCAGATTGATAAATGCCAAACTTTTGTGTGGAAATGATTGTACGCACATTTCATAAATGAGGGCAATTGCCTCTCACAATATCTTCCTGACTAGCACATACTGCAAAGGAAGCCATGTGTTTACCAAGTTTATAGTTATTGATAAGTTTTCAAATATGACAGTGATTGACAAATATGATTGTGTTTAAAATAATAGTTTTACTCTAACCTTAGATCATTATAATAACCAAGAAACATTTATGATATCACAATATTGATGAGTCATTATTTTTCTCTGCTCTATCAGAATAACTTATGTTCAGTTGTAGTAATAGAACATCAGCATTGATTTAGTAAGTTAACAGACAATAGAAATGTTTTGTTCATGTGTCCTTTTTAAAAAAAAATAAAAATAAAATAAAAAGTCAAGCTTGTGTCAATCTATCCCACAGGCCTTTATAAGACCATTTAGGGAGCACCACATTGACCCTACAGCCATCACCCGTCATGACTTCATTGAGACTAATGGTGATAATTGCATGCTGACGATAGTCCCTCTAGCAAGCATGGCTTTGAACTTCCTCACCCTCTCTCCTGGTGAGTTTCTAACGAATGTACCTATATTTTTATACATGCATGTTGTGATGATAGTTTAGAATATGCAAGAACTTGGTATAAATAAATTTATTTTCTCCCATTAACACTTATCTGTTTGTCTTGTTCCATTTTGTAGCGGAGATTTACCACAACTACCCATGGTATTGCTTCTTGTTTGCGTTTGGCATTTTTGTGACCTTGACAAACCAGATTCACAAGTGGTCACACACATATTTTGGCTTGCCGCGATGGGTGGTATTTCTACAAGACTGCCATATTATCCTTCCCCGGAAGCACCACCGCATCCATCATGTGTCTCCACATGAGACCTATTTCTGTATCACCACAGGTTTGTAATCATATTGAAGTTTATGGTGATTTGTGTAAATGTCATGTTTTGCTGTCTTGGCTGGGCCAATTTTGTGTAACAAGTAGTTTTAATAGCCCGTACCCCAATTTTCACTGGACTCATCTCTGTCGCATTCGGGCTCTGTCACAGAGCTCTTTTCAATGGAAGTGAACCACCAGAGCGTCCCAGTAGAGTGTCCCAAGAGAGTCTCTCCGCTTGGCTCTGTAAAAAAGGGGTCAGTTCTATTTTCGTTGGTGACGCTTCGGAATGCGACCAACGCCATTGCGTATTAAACTCAATATTTCTGTTTGGTTTGTTGCTATGGAAACTCAGCGAAAATGCAACAAGATGCTCAGATTCAGACACTCTGCCTGTGGGGCAGGATGCAGTGCAGAGAATAGAGCAAAAACGAATCGCTGACTCAACGAAACTGAGACACGCCCAGTGGAAATTGGGCGTTAGCCCTTAACCCTTTTCTGTGTACTGAGCAATGAAGTGAAGGGTGAAAGCACCTGCTGCCATTGTGTTTTATTGATTTTTTTTTTTTCTTTTCTCAGTGACAACAAACAAAGCTTGTAACGTAAGATTGGAAAAGTTTTGGCAGTGTTGTTATTAGACCTTGTGCTTTCAGGCTGGCTGAACTATCCATTAGAGAAGCTAGGCTTTTGGCGTTACCTTGAGGATCTTATCCAGGGTGTCACAGGAGAGAAGCCCAGGGCAGACGACCTGCAGTGGGCTCACAAAGTCAATTAACAGATGTTAATTGCACCCTACCTCAGAAGACCCTGGCTCTATACCCATAAAGAGAAATTCTAGCTACTTGTTGTTGCCATAGCTTTTCAATTTTGCACATTTTGTCCAATTTGAAGAAGAGTCTGGTGTTAATGGGGTTTCTCTCTTGAAGTGGAGATAATTTTAAATTGCAATACATTATATGCGTAATGTTTAACATTTCACCAGTTTTTCAGGTGATTTGTATTTCTCTGAAAATATGGCTAGATGCACAGTTGGAAAGTCTGTTCATGAGGTTGAGAGAACAGATTCTTTAAAAAACAAAAGGACAAAGCATTTGGTGGTTCCTTTTCAAGTTACTCATACCTGTATTGCAATGATATGTCACAAATAGGCCTTTGCTGACAAATTTTCCTCAAAATGATAAAAGCAAGAATAGAACAGTTTGTGTTTTTAAACGGACCCTATTTATTATTGAAAACCAGTTAGATGCATTAACTACCATCAATGCAATACTTTTTTTTTGAATTGGTGCAATATTTTAATGTTTCCACGATAGTTCCCAAAACAAACCAGATTTGTGTCTTGGGCATGTAGATTCAGATGTTTGTTTATTTTTTTTTAAACACAACCATCCACCTTCTAAAGATTTGTGGTAGTAGGATAATCTTCCCTTAATGAGTGAAATCACATGTGAACCATCTTGGTATGATGTTACAATAATCATTTGATTTATGTGGTTATAATTAACACGTGAAACACTTGCTTGTGCAATAGTGGGTCATTTGGAAATGTATTGTACAGATATTAACTATGCAGAGATGAGACTCAACAATGTCGAAAGTTAAATGTAAAAAAAAAATTCCTTGATTTAAAAAGTTCATTAATTTTACCTTGTGTTATTCTAAATCCAAAGTTGCAACGGGTGTGAATGCAGGTTTAATAATTAGAATGCTTGACAAAACTACTACTCTTACGAATATGTTACTTGCACTATTATTTATAAATCCATGCATGCATACAGCATGTTAGCTTTTGCAAGCAATACATTGAATTTGTGGGAAAGAGCCACTAACTAGTTCACATGTGGATCCCATCAAAATGGTCCAAATGTTTTACCAACTTAAACTTGTTCTCCATTTAACAGGAAATATTACACATCAGGTGTTCATTGGGGAAACATAAGCTATAACATAATTATCTTAGCATTTAGCAGTAATGTATAGGTCTAGCAGTAGCAGTTTTGTTTCAAAGCCAAATATGTTTTATGTAGTGAATTGGTTATTTATTTAAATATTTCATACTTTACTGCTTTTAATTATTCTACATTGGTAGAACAAAGAACACACTGCATACTGCTTGCCAAGGTAACTAAACTATTGTGAAAAGCACCTTGTGTGCACAGTAGATTTAATCACTGACCTATGCTGTGTTGGCATTTAGTGCCATTACACTTTTTTTGGCCTGCCTGCACAGAGGATTGTACTAATTTAAGTGATGCATATTTCGCATTACTACATTTTAAAATAAGAAATTAGTTTCAAAGATATTGTTCAGTGCTTGCTTATGATAGCTGTGACCTTATCCCACTTATATAAAATAGTCAGTAGTTTAGATGGGTGCATAAGATTTAAATAATATTTATAGAAATGGACTAGCAAGGATAATGCTGTTTTGTATTTATGTAAATTAACTAAGCAAGTATTTTACATAGGGTAAATATATAGGCTAAATCAATTTCTCACTTGAAGATAAAATTCACTACTTTGAATAGCCTAATCAGGTGTTTTCAATGGAGGAATCATTACCTGGAATTATTTATTTATTATAGCCTACTAACAGCATGGTTTATTAAATATATTTTAATTTGTGCAAATTTCTTCACACTTTGCTAATATTCCATATTAGAGGTAATATGATGGGCATGCTGCTTTTACTGGATGGAATGGGAGAAGTGTTTTTATGTTTAGAAGTCATGTAAGCATTATTGTAGTTTTCTTTCTGTAAAACAATGAATGTGTTTTTTTTTTTAAATAGGCCTATTAACCTGTGCAGTTCCCGAACAATTTTGCCCTCAATGGTTTGAACATGGTTAATGCATTTCTATGTTCTAATTTTAGACAATATTTAAAATCAATTTTGCAGCTGGACTTTGCTTGAATTGCCTTATCCTTTCCTTTTATTGTAAATCTATACAGTGATGGGCGATGGTTCCCCTATTCGTACCTCAGTATGGCAAGACCTGTTGGTTATGTTTGGTGGTGATGATGGGATTTTATACACAATGCCTTGATGCCTTTATGTTGTCTTCCATTTGGGAGACTTACAATGTGTATAATAGCCTAAAGTATTTACATAATAAAACTAAACGGTGTAAACATTGACTTTCGTTTTGTCTTTCGTTAAACGTTATCACTCTGTCAGTAACTGGTTTTGTTTAGCCAACTTTAATTTTTTTTACATGCTTAGCTTAATGTTGAATTGCTTTTACCGTTGTGTAGCCTAGTGGTAGAAGACGAAAGGACTATAATGTAGTAGGCATATAGAGATTAAAAAAATGTTTGAAATGAGATACAGCCTATCGTGCACGAACAGCAAGCTAAGCGACATCGGGTAAATTGCGTGCGCGTTCACGCTTAGAAGCGACAAGATGGCGGTCGCCGCCGGATCAGGTAAAGTATGAGATAAATAAATCATAGCCACTTTAAATTACATTTAGATAAGCAATTCAACGAATGTGTACACAGTGTTTAAAATACGTACCGATGATATTCACGGGGCTGAAGATTATGTTTACAAATCCCAAATATAGAAGATGCTAACGCCTGCTTTAGGGTTGTGGTGGATGAATTGGTAGCTAGCTGTCTTGTTTGTCTTCATAGCTACCTTAGCTAATATATGACCGTATACGGTGCCGTCTGAATGCCGAAAAATTACCGTAGTTTGATCATTCAATAATCAGTCAAAGTCACACCAAACCACGACCTCCAACCTTTATTCGTAATAATGCTGAGAATGTTTTCTTAAACATTGTAATGTAGTTTACAAATACCGCTAACACTGATGCACCACAACAACGTAAAATATAGCGTGTACCGCTAGCTTAACCCCACTGGTCATAGCTAGCTGGTTGTTACTGAGATATATATATATATATATATATATATATATATATATATCACAGCTAATACGCTGTCAGTGTGACACACCATATTCTTAATAGTCAATATAAGTAATACCGTATTTAATGTATGGTTAGGCTAACGTGCTTTTTAGTGTCGTGAAATAACGAGCTCACACTACGTAGGCTGTATTATGTGACTGTATTAGTTCGAAGCAAGCAGTCGTTAAAACCGATCCACTGCAGTGACAGAAATGATGCAACAGCATTAAGAGATACATAGCTTTTTAGGGTGGGTAGGGCTATGGCGCTATGCTTCTTACGTTTCCATTGTTAAAATGGACAAAGGTAAGGCATCGATAGACAAAGAATCGCACAATTTCAAGAACCTACCTTAATTGTGTTATAGCGCCCCCAGAACCCCACATATTATATTTAGACATAGCTGCCCACGTCATTGGGGAAGCTATAGGCAGAGGGGTAGACTAGGTGTATGAGCACTTATTTAAGGGGAGTGTCAGCAATTAGGTGCAGGAGTGGCATTCATGGAGGTTTCATTCAAACTAAACCAAAACTAGGTTTCAACCACTTAGGTATTTTCAAACACAAATTGAGGAGTGTCTTTCTTTGAAAGAGTATCTGCAATTGGTGAAGTCAGGCTCAGAGCTATGGTGAAGTTACACCTTAAATTGACCCTATCTCTGAGCCTTACTCCACCCATTATACAACTTTGAAACATTGAGCTGAGGGAAGGGCACCCATTAACATCAATTTATTTTGATGTCTGAAATATACCTGCCCATTGTAGGTATTTTACAGTATTAAAAACAAATTGGTTAAATTTAGAGCCGCCGCCTCCCTTCATGGTAACTTTATCGCTTTAGCGTGGTAACTAAGCTAAAGTGATGTCAAGTCAACTCTTTCAATGAGACAATCCTATGGAAATACAATTTATGGAATAATGGTTCTAAACTATCACAGTAGACAAAAATGTCTACAATTAGTAGGTGCAGTAGAGAAAATTAAATTCCAAATCCATACGTGAATCATAAACATTGCTGCCTATACAGGATAATACAGCAGGGTAAGTGAACTTCGGCCTGTCAATCTATTTTTCTTCAAGATAATAATTATGCCTCCATGTGTCTTTTTTTGCTAGCAACACTTAAGTATATTTCTTTTACAAATAACACTTTGTTACAAAAGCTGCTGAATACTACTGCGAGTAACCATGTGTATTACTTATTTATAGTTCTATGGTTAGACATGGGACAATATGAAAAAATGATATCACGATTATCCTGGCCAAAATAATTGCAATAGACAATATTTATTATTTTATTATTAAACTCTTAAAATGGCACTTAAACATACTGGAATCACATAATCTTAAATGTAATTAAGAAACAATAATTTTTATTATCATGACACATGTACTTTATATTTTTGTGTGAATCTTTTTGTGTTGAAACCAGTATTTCAACAAATTTTATTTATCTTTTTTATGTGGGGGACAAAATGGGCAAGCCGCGCCTTCAGCCATGTTTGTGACTGACTAGAAAGATAAAGGCTAATAAATGCATTTCTATATCAATACATTTGAACTATACAGAGAGTGAGCTACACATCTTTTTTCAAGTCACATATGAAAATATTCATACTTAAGTGAGGATATTCATGATTATCACGATAATGTACATTCACCACAATACGATTATATTCAGAATTTTTATCACGATAAACGATAATATTGTATGTGTTTTCATTTGACTCTGCCCATCTAATCAGATGATTGGAAGAATCATGGAGCAGAACTCAAACAAATGCAAAACACAGGCAAAAAAATAGTTAATTAATCGTAATCGAGGTACAATGTTCAATTAATCTTGATTTTGGGTCAAATCGTGCAGCCCTATAATCTGACTAAAAGTACGGTTGAATGCCAGTCAGGACTTTGTGGGATTTTAAACGGACGTGAAAAGCCATTTTCAACCAATAAAATCCAGATTAAAAACAGGATATTTGCAATATTAAAGGGATAGTCAAGGGCTATCAGTCATTTTAGTCTTAGCATGTAGAGGCTTAATATAAACGCATACAAACTATGAAAATCAACTTCCATTTGAATCGCAAAATATTACCTATATTTATTTCACTCTGTCCGGCGATTTTGTGGGTGGAGCTCACTCGAGCGTGGAGACGTCTTGCCGCTCCTGGACTATAAAAATAAAAAGAGTCACGATAAACGGCACTTTGCGTTTGAGTCTGGCTGCCTACTGCAGCTTCTGTAGTACATTTTTACTAACTACGGAACTAACCATTGTGACACAACTTGGATTAAACATGAATATTTGGCAGTTTCTTCAGGTGCTTCTGTCTTCTGACTGTTCATAACTATACCGTTTTACTGAGCCAATCGCACCTGCTGAAAGACGGGCCATTGCAGCTAGCTAGATGAGTGAGTTGCACCGC
>JAODOY010000022.1:4060890-4083089 GCA_025399855.1 Forbesichthys papilliferus
AAAACTATAATCTAGTGTTTCTACACTGCCCTGGCTTTGTAATAAGGAACACAAAGCGGTGCAGGCCGCACAACACTATGCTTTACCAATGTGGGGGACACAGATTCTGAGGGAGCACCCTATGGCATCGACTAGATTTCTATATTATCAATAATGTAGTTATCGGATTAATCAAAGAGATAATCGATTAATCGAAAAAATAATCGATAGATTAATCGACAAAAAAATAATAGTTTGGGACAGCACTAAACTTGACCATTCAAAACAAAAACAAAAAATAGCGATAATACCGCAGACTGTTATTTGGGCAACCTAAATCACCACAAGTACATTTTCTTCACCGCGAGAGCCCTAGTAGTACGTGTATTTTACAGATAAGCCTATTTGTCGGGACCCGGACACTTGTGAAAACAAACGAGCAGCATCTACTGAGAAACGCTGCTGTTATTACCGCAACAGACGAAAAAATCGAAACTACACTTGACGTAGGGCTGGACAATAATTCTATATTAATAACTATAACGTAACAAGTTACATTACAGGATTACTGACAATATAAAGTAACATGTTACTTTTAAAAGTAACGTTGCCCAACACTGATCGCAATATATACACTGCGTTCCAAATTATTATGCAAATTAAATTTTCAAAAAATAGAAATGGACTGTTCCAAATTGTTATGCACAACAAGCGTTGAAAAACATTTTATAAGTTGTAAAGAACTGAAAATGGCAATTTATTAAAATCGCAGCATTAGGCGGTCATATTTACTGAAATCAAAAGCTATTTAAATCAAACACATCTTAACAGGGCAAGTTACATGTTAACATAGGACCCCTTCTTTGATATCACCTTCACAATTCTTGCATCCATTGAACTTGTGAGTTTATGGAAAGTTTCTGCTTGAATTTCTTTGCACGATGTCAGAATAGCCTCCCAGAGTTGCTGTTTTGATGCGAACTGCCGCCCACCCATATAGATATTTTGCTTGAGGATGCTCCAAAGGTGCCACCCCCTTGGTGATGTTGCAGCCTTATTGGGGCATGGTGTTCATCCACTACTCCATCCATTTGAACCATCCAGCACGTCACTCATCAGCAAACAAGACTTTGTTTTTTTTTTTTGTTTGTTTGTTTGAAAATGAGTCTTAATGTATTTCTTGGCCCATTCCAACAGTTTCTGCTTGTGAACATTGGTTAGGAGTGGCCGAATAGTAGGTTTATGCACAACTGCAAGCCTCTAGGGCAGGGGTTGCCAACCAGGTTCCCGCGGGGACGACGAGAGTCGCCCGCAGAGCATATTCTAAAAATAGCACTAGTCGCCGTGGAGCTTCATCTAAACATTTTATTTAATTGTGTTGCTGTTTATCAATAACACTTGCATTGATGTAGATTTGAAAATTACAATATTGATTTTAACATTTTCAAAACAATGTTGTATGAATTAATTAAATGATCTTGTCTAAGTTTAAAGTTAAATATTGGTTGCGTGACAACAAACCATCTCACTATGCTGAGACAAGCAAACAGGCGCAGCTATGGGAGCTAGAAAAAAATAAACAAAGACAAACATGGCGACAAACATGGCGATAGCAAAGCGGCGCAATTTAGAGACAGATCTCTCCGGCATGTATCTGTGTTGTTGTTATTATTGTGAGGAATCATTACCAGTAGTCTAACGTGATCAGATAGTCTCTTCGAATAAATATTTATTTATAATATTATCATTAAAGGTGAATTGTGTATCTTCCTTATTCAGAACGTTTCAAACAAGTAGCCCTTCATATTACTCAGTACACTTGAAGTAGCTATCAGATCCTAAAAGGTTGGTGACCCCTGCTCTAGAGGAACTTTAGGGTTTGCAGGACTCCAGAGGCACCAGCAGCTTCAAATACCCGTTTGCTGCTTTGTAATGGCAGTTTAGCAGCTACTCTCTTAATCTGATGAATTTGTCTGGCAGTAACCTTCCTCATTATGCCGTTATATGCTTGAACCCGTCTGTGCTCTGAATAAGCCACAAATCTCTACAGTACGATGATCACGCTTTCGTGATATATCTAATGTTTTCATACTTTGTCCAAGGCATTGCACTATTTGACGCTTTTCTGCAGCAGAGAGATTATTTTTCTCTCCCATATTGCTTGAAACCTGTGGCTTGCTTAATAATGTGGAACAGTGCATTTAGACTTTTTTTATTTCGGAAAAAACACTACTTTCATTAGGCGGTTGATAAAAATTATACTGACTGTCATTTGCATTGACTATTTACGAAAATCAGTGTAAAATATAATTTACATAATAATTTGGAACGCGGTGTGTGTGTGTGTGTGTATGTATGTGTGTATGTATGTGTATGTGTGTGTGTGTATATATATATATATATATATATATGTATATATATATATATATATGTGTATGTGTATATATATATATGTGTATGTGTATATATATATATATATAAATGAATGAATTGGCTCTGTCTGATTACTGTGCATGTGGAATAATTATGATATTCTGTTTTCCATGCATTTTGTCAGGTAAGATACCTTTCTTGTTTGTCATCGATCATCAGGTTAATGCCGTCAAATGTTTCTGATCACGACCCTGTTTACTACGTGCGTAGCCCACTGATACAGCGGTATCCAATCCTACACACTGTAGCCTATACATATAGCATTCATAAATTAACGGTTCTGTATTCCGGAACCGCGACACGAAACGGAGGATGTTTGTATCTTGGTTCCGGAAAACAGAATCGCGATCCATACAAAGACACACACCCAACCTGCTACAGATGCAGCCTTTTGAGCTCTCATATACGTTGCTACTGTACTTGAACTACAATTTTTATTTCACATTTAGCTCAACACTAGATTAGAACCACTGAGCCTTTTTATAGTTGTCAAAACACAATACAAAGCGATTTATAGAATGCATGTGTTCTCATTCATGGCATTAACCCCTGCCACTACAATGTTAGATTATGGCAACAAGTCTATTGCCTTCGCTTCTTTACTCAAATGAAACTGTGGAATAATATTAAACTTTATTTGTTTTTTTTACATTATGCATGCATGTTTTCACATTAATCCCCCTACTGTCTCCATATAAACCCACATGTTGAAATGTAATTGCCTGCCCTACACTGTCATCAATACAATTGATTGCAGTTGGCTCTGTTTGTAAGAAGAGAGCAATGCTACTCATTTAACACACACTTTTATTGGCTAATATAAGAGGTATATGTTATTGGACAGCTCTGACTGGGTCAATTTACGTGTCAGTCAAAGTGGCCATTTTGAGTGCATGGCTATGTTTACATGTGTGCTCACTGAAGCTAGGAATCAAATATTACTTCTGTTATACTTATTAATTATAGTTGAATGTTTTTAATGGTGTTTTTGAGAGTATTTGAGTACTTGTTCGAAAATATCATCAAGTATTAGAAACCTGTGAAATGGTATTCGGGACAGCGATACAGTAATCCCATGGTCATTGAACCATATATTGGTACCTTTTGGTAGTGTGGGCAGGTGCCAGCTAATAATCACAGGGCAAACAGCATAAGATAAAAATAAACGAATATTCAAATCCCAAAAATAAAAACCCAATACCTACTTATCAAACGAATACCTGGGTAGTCTGCTCCAGCCCTAGCTAATATGCCAAATGAATGCTCTTGCTTGCCTTTATAATTAAAACTATTCAGCTGCACACTATCCAGTTCTAGGTGCTTCTGTTACATTTGTGATGGTTGTGTAAACACACGGTTGCCAGGTTGGATCTTCATGCATTTAAACAATTGTTACCACCCGAATGCCTTATTATTTTGGACATTTAGAATTAGGCGATTCAGGAGAGGCCTTTCTAAAAACGGGTGGGGGTATTTTGTTGAGTATGCGTTTTATATATGCAGTACTTACTATAGCCTTTGGTAAAATAGATGCCTTTTTGTTTGTTTGCTGTCCTGCAGGTTGACACGAGAGCGGTGTCAGCACTGGCCAAATGGCAGAACTCCTACAGTATCCGGATGGTGCTGCAGGAGCTTAGAAGGCTTATGATGTGCAAGGAAAACATGAAGCTCCCTCAACCGCCCGAGGGCCAAATATACACCAACTGAGCCCGAGCTACCCTTTGCCTCTATTCTTTTTTTGTTTATTTCTTTCCCTGCTGTTCTGTTTCCATTTATCCTTTCCCATAGCATCCACCACTGTGTGACATTCAGTTGCCTGACAACACCCAGCTGTACACAAACGTGCACGGCAGCGTACTTAACTTATGAATCGACAATGACGGATACATACAAGCATAAATATATATGATAAAAATGCAGACACACACACACACCATCCAACACATCCAGTTACTTTCCACTTACTCTATTATCATGACCCCTACTGGCCCTCTCCTCTCTCATCACTGGAGTTCTTGGTGTTGGCAAGAACCCTTGGTCCACACCAGGCATGACCATTCAAATACTGTACATCTTACTAATCTTTTTATTTTATTATTTGTTATAAATACAGATTGTACAATAACATAAATAATCTTATTGAGTGTATATTTTGTGTGTTGCCTTTTTGTAACACTGAAAATACCCAGCCAACATTGCGGACAGTTTTTCCAAGTATACGTTTATTTTAATTTTATTTTTTCTGGGTTTTTTTTCCCCCCTAAAGTTAATGTTAACCCACCAAAAATGTACAAGAGTGATATTTAATCTGTTGGCTCACTTGTTGAGTATCACAAATATGAGAACTGTAATTTGTTCTGGCCAGTGGCATGAATCACCTGTTGAATGAATCATTCCCACCGTGTGCCATTGTATCTATTTCCCTCAGCTACATTAGGCATCACCTTTAGTAAATTGTCACCAATTCTCTATTGGCAACCACAACAAGTAATTCCTTCAACAAAGTAACAGTTGTAATTCTTTGGTGTGTGTGTGTATTCTCTTTCAGTATATTTAGTCCCCTGCCATCACAGTATGTCTAACATATATCAAGAGCCTGCAAACATCCCACTGTACAACGCGAGGTGGTTTACAGTAAATAGGCTACCTCTTTTTGGTCCCGTGTCATTTTGGAGTGGATGCTTTCTTTTCCCTTTTGATGTCTTTGTGCAAATGTTGAGTCATGCATTCATATTTGTGTGGTGGTTCTACATCCCAAAATGCTGGTGTGAATGGGTTCAAAATCAGGCATAAATGCACCACACGGTAGATCCTTTTGCATTTTTACACAATGACTTGCCTTATGTAAAGTGTTTACATACCTTCTGCCCTTCAATGATTTTAACCAAATGCATTGGGGAACAAAGTAATGTAAGCACTCCTCTTTGCAGCCTGGCCCCCCCCATGTTGAATTTCCAGTGTACTTTGGCTTTTATTGGCTTAGCAACACCTTCTATGCTTTGTTGGTACATCTATTTGTGACATGATTTTTTTTTTTTTGGATCAGATTTGTCTGTAGACCAAATGGGATTTTAATTTTATGTTTCATCTACCAGAATGTATACCCATCATCAGGTACAGTTTTAAGATGAAATTACTAATGTTCCATGTCACAGTAATAAAGGCTGCTGCAAGTATGTCAGGTAAATTGTATGTCCTAGGTTTAGGTGTGGCCAATCAAAAATCTATTTTCTTTTAAATCAGAATCGCAGTAAAAAAAATAATCTAAAGGAAGCTATAGTGGCATAGGTCACATTGTACCATAGACTGGAAATTAACCTAAAAGGCATTAATTGGCCTTCAACTCTTGCCAATATTAACTTGAAACCACGTAGATCTACTAAAGATAGGTGTATGTTTGAGTTTGTCTGAAACATCCAGTCAAAATAAACATCTAATGCATAGCAGAAAACTAACAGGCATATGTTCCCCGCGATATACGGTAATAGCCATTTCAAAATAACGTTCTTTAAATCGATTGACCTAATGGAAGGTTTATTAACGTAGACTACAGTATTACAACAATATGCTATGGATCCCACAAATAGTGTAGGCCTAATGTGATATCAAAATGGTAAAATGCGTTTTTTGCGACAATGGATGGCTAAATTAATATAGAAAGTAGCCTACAGAGAAACAAGCGTCGCGCTCACTATGGCTATAGTACAGTGTTTAGGCTACAGCTTGAAGCGCAACCCAAGGAGTGTCACTTCCCCTCAGTGAATTTGGATTGAATGCAGCACAGCATTGACTTTGACCTACTACTGTACGTGCTACGTGCAAGATACGTGACATGTCTCAAGGATTATACATTCGACAGAGCAGAGAAGGCTACTATCACAAAGGTTTATGAAATGGAAAGTCTGTTTAACGATCCCCAGGGACCGAAGAGGCTTGTGAGTACATCCCATGGAACTATATAAATGGTGTATCCACATGCTCACGAGTGAATCGCGAAACTGCGACCCTTGACAATAGCACGAATGCGAAAGCTTAATCGGTTTTAAAATAAACTATTTTATGTTTTGTTTTCATGCTTTAAATTTGTGCCAAAGGATATTGCAAAAATATTGATACATTACGTTAACATACCCCCCCCCCCTTTTTTTTTTGTTTTGTTAAACCGTCGTCACAGTTTTAGTGTGACGTGTGAGTCTGGTAGAGCCATATGGTTTGTTACATTTGTAGAAAATCTGTGAAAAGGAATTGAAATAACACTGTGTAGGTGTTGTCTAAAATTAACAATTTTATGGAAACCACACATTTACTTATTTATTAGGATATAAGCAGTTTTACCTTTACCCTATCTATGTGAATCACAAAAGCATAACTCTTTGTACTTGAGCTCAACAAAACAACCCTAGAACCAAAGTACTTTTGTTTAGGCATATAACATCAGATTTGGTTATTGAAAGGTACAGTATACTCTGACATTCTGCCACTAGATGCCACACTAAGCACCAGCATCTCAGAACAAAACACATGCTTTGTGTTCCACACACACATGCATGCATGTGTGGAACACAAAGCATGTGTTTTACCTACTACCAAAAAATGTCTTTTAGCATCATGACAGAGGAAACTAGATGACTTCTCAGTCCATGATTATATAATTCTATATAATTATAATATAATTTATATATATATATATATATATAATTCAATATTCAATAATTCAATATAATTTCCAATCATACAATTACATCAAGTTACATACTGACTTTTTCCCCCTCTCAAGGCATGACAGAGGCGGACACAGTTTCTTCATTCACACCTGTTCCTCTGGACTCCATCAGACACATAAAGCATCAATATGGCACTGCTCATCCACTTCCTGGCCTGTGCCTTCGGTGTGGGCTCCTGGGTGGCTATTAATGGCCTGTGGGTGGAACTGCCTCTTATTGTCAACACTCTCCCAGAGGGCTGGGAAGTTCCATCCTACCTGACAGTTATAATCCAGTTTGCTAACCTGGGCCCTCTAATAGTCACTCTCATACATAAACTGTGCCCGGACCGCCTCAAAGAAAGAGCTGTTATCTATATTGTCCTTTCCATTGGCATTGTGGCGTGTTCCCTGCTGGTGTTTTTCTGGGACGAGACCACAGTGGTGGCTGGGGCATTACACAGCACTGCATTCTTCATCCTAACCTTCTTCCTGGCTCTGGTTGACTGCACATCTTCTGTCACCTTCCTTCCTTTCATGACGCAGCTCCCAGCCAAGTATGTCACCACATACTTTATTGGGGAAGGACTAAGTGGTTTAATCCCAGCGGTGGTTGCTCTGGCCCAAGGTGTTGGCATGGCACAGTGTGTGAACACCACAGGCAACTTCACTGACAACGGCTCTTGGTCTGTACAGACCCAGTATCTTCCTCCAATCTTTTCCACCAGTGTGTTTTTCGTCCTCTTATCAGCCATGATGTGCATGAGCCTGGCTGCTTTCTGCTGGCTAAATAGACTGCCTCGCGTATTTGAACTGTCTAATGAGAATCTTGTGGCAGCACCCATCTGCACTAGTCTTTATAACACCGGGGCAGAGATCGATGGTGAGGCTGTCAAAAGCTACAGTGAGGGGCCTGTCCATGGCAAGCCTGTACAGGCCACAACACAGCACTCTGTGTGCCAGATGATATTCCTCTACCTTCTTGTGGTCTGGGTTAATGCGGCCACCAACGGCCTGTTGCCCTCTGTGCAGACGTACTCCTGTATGCCCTATGGCAACATGGCCTACCACCTCTCTGCCACTCTGGCATCTGTGGCCAACCCAGTGGCTTGCACCATCGCCATGTTCTTCCCAAAAAGGTAGGTTCAATTCTCTGTTTTTGAGAAAAGTGACGTTGTCGTTTATTAGCATCATAAAACCTTGTTTTTGCAAAACACTGCTATGAATGTACGTCTTGGAACTCATCATAATTGAAAATGGTTTGTCAGCCTGGCGTTCCCAACAGGTGCCAATAAAAAACATAAAAAAGTGATTGTATGACTTGAAACTAATCACAGTAACACATGTTAGCTGTAATTTGCAAACACATGTACTGCCAAAGGATTGTACCACCATCACCCAATCAGAACAAGGCTCACCTTAGTGGTCTGGGTATTGGACTCCCAGCCTGAAGGTCGTGGGTTCGAACCACAGTGCTGACCTACCTGTAAGCATCCTTGAGCAAGATGCCAAACCCCACACTGCTCCCGGTGGTTGTTTGCACCTTGATGTATGGATGTGTGTGTGAATGGGTGAGGCAAAATACTGTAAAGCGCTTTGGATAAAAGCGCTTTGGATAAAAGCGCTATATAACATCAGTCCATTAACCATAACCAACAGCATTGCCCAGTAGGATTCTGGCTCGTGGTTCTCTACTCGACCGACAGACAGTTCCAATACTGATATCCAAAGAGAAGCAAATCATTATGGCAATGCTTGCTTTTTGTTTTTACTATGCTATGGCCATGACTAATGACCCCTGTGTTGTTTGTAGGTCATTTGTATTTCTAGGTATGCTGGGTCTGCTGGGGACAGGATTTGGCAGTTATAACATGGCTATGGCAGCTATGAGCCCATGTCCTCTGCTTCAAAGTTCAGCAGTAGGAAAGGCTATTATTGTGAGTGATATCATATCAAGCGTATTATCACTTGTCTAGACTGAACATGTTGACATTCCTTTTTCTGGTAGCTTTATCAGGAGATGTATTTTGCAAAGTTGAGCCTATCTATTATACTATAGACTGATTGTTGAGTAAGGAAGTAGTTGATCCATGGTGGCAGTTGTTATCCATCTGTAGTTAAATGATTTTATGCAAAATCCAGCTGGGTATATTTTCTACTGAACTCTCTACCTCATAGGGCCAAAATGAGAGTAGAGAACGGAGAGGGGAAAAGATAATCATATTTGTGTTCCTTTGGCTCTCAAAAACGTATCCTGCGAGCTGGCTAAAATCCCTCAGTCACGCCAATACCCTGTGGGCATACAACATTTCAACATGCGTATTATAGATGTGAACTGAAATACCATGGAACCTAATGATCATTCTCTGTAGTAACCAAACACAACATTTGAACCCAAACATCAGCATGTGGACCTGTGGACAATATCTGTTTGATGATTTGATTAATTCAGCCTAAAAATGTGTTTCTTCACTCATTTAAATCGTGCTTATGTAGTATTGTCCTTGCTCTCTAGGTGCTCTCATGGGTCTTCTTTACTGGATCCCTGTCTTACGTGAAGGTAATGGTGGGTGTCATTCTGAGAGACAGGAGCCACAGCGCCCTAGTGTGGTGTGGAGCTGCAGCACAGATCGGCTCCTTGGTTGGATCATTCACCATGTTCCCACTTGTGAACATCTATAAGCTGTTCAAGACAGGAGACTACTGCAACACTAAATGTCCATTATGATATTCTGTCCAATGCACATGGGTCGAAAGTGACCCAACTGAGATTTTATTTTCTGTATCTTTGTGACAAATTCATTTAATCATTCAGTATTCTAGATATTCCTAGAATATTAAATTAACTTGTTTTTGATCGTCACAAATCTGTATAGTTAATTTTCCATTCTTATTTTTGGAATAAAAATGTTTAGTATCATGTCATTCTAATGCACATCATGGTTCAAAATTACATATTCATTCTCTATGTTTTTTTTATTTATTAAGCTGCTATTGAAATTTCATGAACAGAAATCTTGTTGATTACCACAAATAATTATTTCATGTTTATTTTCTTATATTACTTTAACAATAATGTTTATGTAAATACTTTTATGGCATAATTAAAGATTATTTTAGGAAAATGTTGTGTCATTTCACCGCTAGATGGCACAAGTGTACCTACTATATGGTCACCAGCAACTTGCTATAAATATAGCTGATGTCATATATCTCTACTGCATATTAATAAAAAGAATGACATTAGAATAGACAACAACCCAATGTTTCCCCTGCAGAAATGCCAGCAATGCACTTATTATGTGGAACATTTGTCCTTCAGCTCTCATTGTAAAACGCAATAGTGCAATGACAAGCTGTTAATCAAAGGGTGGGTATGATGTGAGAATGAATAATGGCCAATACTGCTGCTTGTTTTTCCCTCACAAAACGTAACAAGGGTTTTTGGAAACGGTGTTTATAAGGTCGAATTTAAATGTTTGGTCTTGACGACGTCGGCTGTTGCATTTACACATTGCAAATAAGTCAGTTGAAATTATATTGTGAGACGCTAATGCAGCAAACCCTAATAAAGGCTTGTGGAAGAGAATGAGATGAGATGTGGAGAGCAGACAAGTGGTGACGAGGGAGACGGTGTGAGATACTGTGTGATCCATGGCTTGGTCCCATCCCTCTCATCCACACGCACAGTGCAAAGGAGGTGAGGTCAGCCCTGGGAACCAGAGAGGGAGTCCCCTATAGCAGCTGCTCTTCCTCCCCTAACCCCTCACCCCTCAGACAGGAAGCAGAGGTCCCCAGGCCTGGGTGTGTGGAGAGAAACAGCGGGGAGGAGGTCTCTAATTACTTCCTCTCCGAAGGGCGCCACGGGCTGTTGTCCCTTTTGCCGGTCACTTGGGAGCTTCCCTGACCCCAAAATCGAGTTAAAAAAAAGAATACAGTACAGTCACAATTAGCCCCACATAGCCTGTAGGGCAAAGAATCACAGTGCAGACGTGACTCTCACTCATGTTGTTGAATTGGTTATTGGAGTAGGGAAATATCTACATTAAGTGGCTGTCCTCAGTAGATACAAATTTAACACATTATTATGGGCTGGTAGATCATTACCCACCTAAACACATACCAAAGTAAGCATGGGTATGATTTGCAGATCTCAACTAACACAGGTTTTGTGTGTATTGTTAGACAGTTCACCTGCACCTTGCATGCAAATGATGCTTCATTAGTTCAGTTCCTCGATTGGCTTGGGGCTTTTGTGCGGAGGCGACAACCACAAACAAAGCGTCAGAGGAAAAGTGTATCATTTCCTTGTGGCGCGTCAGATGGTCCCCATCGCTCCTCCAGCTGGTCAGGAGGGGCCACGGGCCCCGGTCCTGTGAGACCCTGCAGTCTCTTCTGCCATGTGAAGACTCCACTTACTACGGCACTGAGCACTCCATCTGCTCAGGACCACACCTCCCAGAGAGCCCCAGCCCACCCTGGCCCCTGTCTCGGTCCCAATCGCCCAACCGGCCGCTGTGCTTCTCGGCTAAATGAGCAGCGTGTCGAATAGAGGAGAGGATTTGCCCTCCCTTTAGCTGCAAAATGAGAGGGAATGCAGAGAACCAGGTTGCTGTGAATGAAGGAGTGATCACAGGCGGTGGTCCACATACTCCACTCAGGCTGAATCGACAGGCTGTGTCACCTGAGTCTGACCTCGCAGGATACGCTCTGTAGTGTTCTGAGGCGAGCAGATAACTGGGCAAGGTTCACCGAGTAACGCGTTTACAAACGAATGCACGAGGCTTGAACAACACAAGAAAGTGTGTGTGTTATCGATTGAAAAAAAAAACAGATTAAATAATGAACAGAACATTCTGAAAGTGTGGCTATTTGCCTCAGTAAACACGAAGGGGGAAGACAGATTTTGGCAGCTTATTTTCAGGTGAACAGCTTGTGTGTGCAAAGCAGTTGCTGATGCATGTAGACAATTCAGAGGCGGGCACCATGCAGGCACTTCACAGACAGTGCCTCGCTGCCTCGAAGCCGTCAATTTCCAACGCGGCGTCCATTTAATAAATTCCGTCCATTAATTTACAATTGAATGTGACAGGCCCGTGTCATTTCACTATAGTGGCTTCCAGCAGACAGTGATGCACACAGAGGCACACTCCTCATTTTCTATCAGCGGGTATTGATGTTGCTTTAATGAAGTGCCTAGTGCTCCACCCTAGGAAGAGACAAGTCTGTCAGCATATGTAAATGCTTCCTCCCTGTCATTGTTGTGGAAGGTTCAGCGTGGGTCAGCATGGATTCCCCCTCTGGGAGCCCTTTGTTCTGGGGCCCCGACTGTGGCATATGAGGGGACCAATTACAGAGCTGCACAGCAGGGAAGGGGGTGCAAACTTGTTACACTGCTGTAGTGAGCTAATTATTACCTCAATGGTCTTCGCAGGGCTCAGCTTGTTGTGGACGCAGTGTGTAGATTGCACTCCAGTCAATTGGTTCATACTGAAGTCACTATTATCACAATTTGGGGAAAGGTCATACTCATTTTCCTTCCTATGAGCAGCTACTGACCTGGTGAAATCCCAGTGGTGTGCCTTAGAATTGTCAATGCAAAGGCAATTTACAGGCTACTGACTGTCAGCACAATGACCTTGATGTGGTGACACAAAATGATTTATGAAAACGCATACTCCTCTCCCTGTTAGAGAGGAAAACTGGCTTGGCCTTTGTGTGTTGACACAAAGCCCATATGGCAAGACACATGCATTTATTATCATTTATAAAATAATAAATAACATTTTAGTTGATTGGGATTTATTTCTCGATATAACTTCAGCTTCCTGTTGTTTATCAATGTTAACAAGAGGTTTGCCTGTAACATGTTTACGTTACCATTGAATTCTCAGTCTTATATTGCTGATGAAAGAAAAGTATATAATGTGAGATAGTATTATTTATGTGGTGAGTAATAATATAGGTGTAAAGTCACGTCAACAGGTCAACTGAAACAAGTAAAGGATTTTACTGTGTCCCGCAGAGTAATGAGGCGAGATAACTACAATAATGGAATTATGAAAGTAAAAATACAGGGTAGGGTTTAGGACAAAACATGCCTTAATGCATGTTGTGGATGTTCCCATGTACCCTTGTTCCCTACCCAAATGTTGAAGCCATTCATCTCCTGTACCACACCACCCATTGACCAGCCTAACACAGCTGCTAAGGGCTACCAGTCCCTTTTGTGTGCAAGGCCAGTCAAGTGGAAAATGGCTGCTACTGGGAGAGTCCACTTCAGAGAGCCATCATCCTTTGATGGGGAATGATGGCCTTTGACAGCCACAGTGTTAACATGGAGCCTGCACCAAGACAGCACTACTATTATGGTGTTTACTAAAGCACTGGGAGAAAGGATCAAGGGAGCGACCCCTTTTGGCTGATGTTGGAAGCCACTGGTGGCAGGGCATTCATTTGTCTGAATCATGCCTAGGGTGGCATTGTAAGTAAACATGACATGAGATCCCTTCAGCCAGGTGGAGGTCGCATTTCAATATGTCACTTGAGATTCTAGTAAACAGTTTACTCAGTATGTCTAGGTTATGGTGCTGGCCGCGGCCACTCTGATATTGTAAGCTCCACCTGTATGCTTTTCTCTTTGTATATCTGTCTTATAGGACTAAAATAGTGCCAAAACTCAAAAAGATTGTGTTTGAATGTTGTCATTGTATATTGAGGTTTGTGGTCTCATGTGAAGATTTGCTAAGTTGCAATTTTATTGTGCAAGCTTTTTTGTAAGTTGTTGCATCCAACGAATCATATTTGTTGTAGAACCTTTGGTACAGGGAGATGATTGATCCGTGGTAAAAGGTCTGACAGACTTGCAAACCACTTGTTTTTTTTGTGAAACTCAACTTGTAAGCTTACAAGTTGTGTGAGAATAGTGCCATAATTGACATGTCGTGGTTGCGCATTGATGTGTGCAGTTATATGTGACATTCTCCAATGTGTTATTCACAAGCTTGCATCATGGTATGTAAATGTAATTATGCTTGCAACATGAATTCCTATATTTGCGACCATTTGCATTTTTCTTACACAATACAATACAAGCTTGCAAAATGTAATTACACATTTCTGAAACATCACACAAACCTAGATTTGCGATTACAAACCTAAATTTAACTAATTAAAAACACAAGATGGAGTTTTGGCATTGTAATCCTACAGTATTGTAATCCTGGGAACTGTATTTTCCTAACTTTCAGAGGAGTAGCCTACTTCACATCAGCACCCAGGTGGGCATTTCAGTTATTGCTCATAGCGTTGTTCATCCCCACATGGGGATCTTGTCCTGATTAGTTGGTGGTCCCGTTATCTGCTAGCACCTGTGTTGGAACATCACTGTCAAACCTTTGTTGTTCTGATTAGCTGAAGGCGGTCCAATCATCTTCTAGCACCCGTTAAAGGTGCTCCAATCACCAAATGATCTGATTTGACAACCGCCACTGCCTCTATGACAAAAAACTTTGAATAGAGAGTTTACAGGTACAAATTGTGGAACATGCCAATCAGGATAGTCTTACCAGGTTAGCTAGACAAGGGATCGGTGGTAGTAGATATTGGATAAATGTATATAAATGTTTATTTGTGTGTGAAATATAATTTTTCAAATTCACAATTAGGCCTGATTTAAATGCTCGCAATTGACCATGGTATTTCCATGGGTATTGTACATGCATAATTCTTGAACAGTGTTTTACTCCAATCTCAGCAAGTCAGAATTCTTTGTTTAGAAAGGACCAATCTCAAGTGGTGCTTTACAGTGATAGTGTGCTTGGATTCAAATACACAATAAATACACAATGGTGTTAAGGGTTGTTGCACACATGTAGCCTACATAAACACAAGAGCCTTGCAGCCCATTGTAGCCTGTACGAGAGATATAGGCCTATAGGGTCAACACAAGACTGCATTGCTCTGCCTTGCCTCCCAGTGACTAGAACGATGCACTGTGCCTTTAATGTATATTACACTCTTTGTGATAAAGGGCAATTTGCATCAGTTTGTGGAGGCAGTGGTTTTCCCACCAATTAAGGGCAAGTGAAAAAATGTCTTCAGAGCTGACCTTATTTGCAAAACCAGAACAAAAACATGCCAATGTTTATGCTCTATCTGTACTACTCGACGCTAACCCACATTCACAGCAGTGGCACAAGTATCTAGGGGCCACGTGTAGAGCTCCGAATGAGCAACAGTGATTGTAACTGCAACAAATGGTCGAGGTATGTCATTATCCAGATTTTCCATGCGGGGGTCATTACCTGCCACAGATGCCGTGCTTGTTTTGTGTCTCACTTTGTCCAGAGGCTAGTCTATGCGACGCTTGAAAAGAGCAGGAGGTGCCATTGTGTTGAAGCACACCTGATCCGAACAATCAATTGGCAGCTCTAGCCCCGCGCGGGTCTCTCAGGCTCTGCCTCGAGGCAGTCCATCTGTTGCTTGTGTGGATGCGTTACTAGCGGCCGCATGTTTCCTATGTGCAGGCCTGCGGTGTGTGTGGGTATGAAAGATAATGTATGTGATTTTTGCTTTTGTGGCCTTGCGACACCTCCGCTCCCAGAGGTGTATCGCTCCTGCAGTTTGCCGGGAAAGGTGACAGGAGGAGGTGGCAACGTTCGTGGTGTGTAATTAGCACAAGCTGAGGTGGCGTAGCAGTGGTGTTCGCGAGCCATGGGAGACGTACTTAGATCTACATCTTAATGGGATGAGCGCTATTAGGCCTTATGTCCTGTATGTAAAGCTGAATGTGCAGAAAATGCAGTTGGGCTTATAAGGGGAGCACAAGATGTGGCCTCAATATCAAACTGTAACAACTGATTTGTTTTCTGCCGAGTCTGCACTATATGCCTTTGTCCTTGAGCACCGTATCTGTGGAAACATTAGAAAAGGCTTTTGATGACGCTCTGTTGAATGCCTTAGTTGCCGTGAGGGTGTGTGTGAGGAAGGGAAAGAGATAGCGTGTGAATAGGCTACAGTTTAAATATGTGTATGCTGCTGCAGCCAGACTCTTAACAGCAACGGAGACAGGGAAAACTCTTGCACACACACTGTAATGACGGCTGTTCCATCTCCTCCACAATAGCAGCTCTCAGGGTGAGACATGGTGACAATAGCAGAAGGTGAGAGAGCTGACAGGACATATAGACGTCCACAGGTTGTGATTTATTCCCCTGCATCCTGCAGAGGACAATGACGTTGAGCTTGAACAATGAAGAGAGTGTCTACTTGGAAGCAGTTCAAGGGAATATGGCACTGATCCTGTGTTTGTTACACACACAGTGCCATTGAAATATTCAACTTCAGTGATGCCTACATAAACCAATTCTAGATTTGGTGTGTCAGTGTGCATTATGTAGGGAAATGCTGAGTAATGCATTGCGAATGGAATACATTTGTACGCTAAATGTATTTTCTGTGGCAGTCTATTCTGTATACTTCAAATAATAATTTGTTCTCATGCAGGTGTTCAGTTTTGCTGAGTTATTGCTTTTTTCCACATTTCATTTTAAGAGTGCTATTGATCTCTCTCATGCGTGAACCCCTATTATCTATTTAAAGAAATATAGGTGACATGTTAACATATTTGGCCATTCTTTTCCTGCTGCTGCACTCTCACTTTAACACGATTTAGTTCATTGCTGTGCTGGAGAGAACGTCATATGCTAAGCTGACCTCTCCATGCCTCAGTGGCTCTGCGCCAGTTCTGAAAGGACAAGAACACAGTCACTCTCTCTTTGATGACGACAATTGGCAAAAGGCCCCAACCGTTAAAGTGACCCATGCTTCCGTCGGTGCGCTCCAACAGAGAAAAGAGTGTGCTCAATGCATTTCTGCTGCCATTGTTCATTCAGGTGCTGCTCGACGTCCTTCAGCACAAACAGAGAAGCATAGCAGTTAGAGCTGCTATAGGTAGGCTATGAGTTGAGAAAAAAAGGAAAACAAAGAAGAAGAATGAACGAGAGCAATGTTTTCAATGCCCACCCCCTCTTCCTCCTCTTCAGCTCCCTCCCTCTGGAGCCCATTGGCCTGCCATTGTGAAGCGCTATTGACATACTGTATGCGCTCCTTCATGTGATTGACAGACAAGACAGATTGGCCAGTCCAATCAGGGAACTGATTTGTCAGAATTATTCTGGTAAAATTACAAATGGGCTTATATAGAGGCTGGCGCTATCATTCAGAGCAGACATTCTCACAATGCATTTCACTCACTGATAGAGGTCCCATCTATATGTCAATTAATCCTTGTTAAAATACCTGGTTTTTGTGATAGAGACAAAGATAAATCATGTAAGAACTTTTTGCACCGTTAATGTGAACTATAATGTGAACAATTCAATTGAAAACCAACTGAAATCTTTGAGGGGGCACATTTTTTAAATAAAAACCTTACCTTGATTGCATAAGTGTGCACACCCTCTTATAACTGGTGATGTGGATGTGTTCAGAATTAACCAATCACATTCAAACTAATGTTAAATAGACGTCATTACACACCTGCCAGCTTCCAAAGCATCAGACTGATGTAATTGTTGAAAGATATCAGTCAGGAGAAGGGTACAAAACATCTTCCAATACATTAGATATACCATGGAACACAGTGAAGTCATCATGAATTGGAGAAAACAGTTGACGTTTTGTAGACGTTTTATATCCACCGTACTTTACCACCCACCGAACATTTTGTCCCACCATAGCATATTTTTAATATGTAGAAATCTGTTAAATTTCCACTGCAACAGCCTTTTCAAGTATTCTCTAATGCCCTATTACTATAGGACAGTGGGCTTCACAGAGGTCTCTATTTCCTGTGTAGTTTTAGAAGCATTTACCAATGTGTGTGTTGTGCTTTGATGATGCTGCAGAAACACGTGCTGATGTAAATTCTCTACAGATCGTTTTAAATGCTAGCTTGTAAGCTTGCCTTGCCGTAGAATGGCCTACTGCGGGAGAACAGCAAATAATCCCATTGAGAAATTAGCAGGGTCCCTGATGTGCTTTTCTCCCCTTGAATGAATATTCCAGCTGCCAGAGTGAACGCACGGCGAAGAGACCTAGTCACTGGCAACTGGCTCAGCATCATCTGGCCCGAGGGTCATGCTGTCTCCTGTACCCTCCCTCCTATGTTTTAGTGCCTAGCGTCCTGTGATGGGGGAACACTGGTCAGCACAGTGGAGAAGCGGTGCTCAATGCTGGAAGTATGGATCTATTTGTCATCAACCTCCCACAGAATGTCTCCAGGGCGGAGGCAGTCAGCTGGCTGTCACAGCAGTAATACCAAATACCACAGTGATCAAAGAACAAGATAACATAATGGTGACCAATATATTTCTATATCACTGAATGTTCACATTGCTGCTCTTTTGTTATATATATAGGTTATTTATATTTTTTTTAAAAAGTCTTTCCTTTATCCACACTATACTTTCATTCTTATTTTTTCAACTATCGGTCTCCTATCTATATGCCCTTTCCTCCTTGTTTTATTATATAGACTCCATTGGATGCAAAATGTCTTTTGGCTGGCTCCTGCATTCATTGCCTATGGAGGTGGAAGGCATTTCAGGACATGTTCAAAAGAGAATGTACATCCAGGACAGACAAGCCCCCAGGGCTCTTTCCTGTTGCTCTCTCAGGTCCATAGGGCTGTAAGCTAACATCTGTTTGGCTCTGCAAAGAACCTTTGATGTCACAACCGAAGAACTGCTGTCAAATGAATTAAGGAAGCTGAATATCCACAAGAAGCATGTGAGTAGATGGAACATAAACTAGAAATTATTTATAGCTTAGACTTTAGTGTAAATAAATGGTTTGAAGACTACTCAAGCCTGACACTGACAAATATCCATAGTGCTTCAGCCACACTTCAGATACGTAGTTGAAGTGTGAAACACTTAAATGTTTTAAAATTACAATATACAGTAGCCTAGCATGGTTTGTCATCTTGAACATAGAGAATCGTTGATGTATCTTTATACAACAGTTTTTACACTACTGTTTAGCAATGTAATGATGACTATGTAGCCATAGGCATTTTACATACAGTATAGTCTATTAATTATCTATTAACAGAGTGTCAGTGTGTGTTTCTCTGCTGCTCGCTTTATCTCTCGTTTATGGTACTGGCACTGGCCAAGGCCATGTTACCGTGGCAATGACCACAAGGATTAAACTAACAGCATATAGACAGACAGGGACTGAGAGAAGCAGAGGAATAAATATGTATAGGTTTTATGGATATTGAAACCATCTATAAAAGACATGTACTGATAACTAACGACTGCTACTGGAATAAACATGGCACTTCCTCCACTGGATTCATTGTCTATTAATTATAAATTAACTGCGAATCTACAAGGAAACAACATTTAAAATATCTGCTGAAAAAGGTGGAATCTAACACAATGTAGAATTGACAGATTGAATTAAAGACCAGCAATGTGTAGTCAAGTCAAATACAGAAATACTTTATTTTGTCTCTTGCACCACTAATACCACATACAGTAGTTGTGTGATATGGATTGTGAGTCAGTAGGCTACATTTAAAATTGTACCTGATCAGTTAACATACTGACAATGGCGTTGCTTTGCTACCTTGACGTTTAAACTTGTGTTGCATAAAATTAAGTAGTCAGGCTAATTGCAATACATTACATCCTAATAAGATTTTATAAAAAAAAAAGTTTTTTTTTAATAATTGTAATAAGACACATCCTGGACTTGTATGAAACAATATGATCAAATACATTAGGATTTTAACATTATAAGCTAGATTGATAGCCTATTGCCCCTAAAGAAATGTCCAGCATTTGCTGTTAACATGCAAACAACATAGTATATACAGTACAGTGCACACACAGAATGAATTGATTTGAAATAATTGAGGTACAGTATGAATCACTGTCTGATTCTGTGAGAAACAAGATAATAACAAAATCTAATTAGGTACAAAGATGTGCCAGTGGCAGTGTGAGTGTAGCTAGCGGTTCTTCTCATTATCTTAGGTAGAACCGCTAGCTACACACTCACATAGTTATTGAACAAAGCAACAACATAGCAACAACCAAACCATATAAGTAATGCCCCAAAACTATCGTTTGGCAGACATTCCTTATCATTATATAATAAAATAATAATATTAACTAGGAATAATGAGCTTTTATCAAACGCACACAATTAGCTCTAACTAAACTGAACTAACTCTTACTGTAATACATTAAATTGAGTTCATGCTTTAGAATTATACAACTGCATATAAAAGCAGGGGAGCCATAAAAGGTCATACATATTTGTGCTAAGTCAGCTAACAGCTCACTTCACAGTAAAAAACATAATCATTTCTGTGTTTCTCATGAGTGATCCACATCACCAACCATTAGAGATGTGGAGAGATAAATTAAGTTGACAACAGTTGCGAAAGCCTTTAATTGAGCATTCACACAGGTGTCTTCCTGGTTCCTGAGAGGCAAAATGAATGACAGGCTATTGGGCTGTAAATAACAGAGCAGATGATGGGAGATTGGCCATATGTCCACTGTGTGTTTGGAGTGCCAGCTCCACTGGCTTGCTTTGCGATGGGATTCTTCTGGGAACATCCCAGTAAAAGCTCCACTGGGACAGACTGCTACAGCATCTCTTGAGTTAGTTTCAGCCAGTAAAAATGTACAGTACACTTTCAAAGGTTCAAAGGTTTGTACACATTTACAACATCAATATTAGTGCGTGTGTGTCGCTGTTATTGCTAAGCAATTAGCTGACAATCAAAATACATTTGAAATTGGCAAATCATCATACACGTCAAATGCAGTGGGAAAAAATAATTGAAGTGCACAATGGCTGTCAAAGCATGATTATCATTTGAACTTCGTATTTCCGTAGCTCATTAGCCCTCTTCATATCCCCTCAATGCCTATTCACTGCCAAGAGAGTGCTATAGGCCTCGAGACTCCTGTGTGCGTATCGTGTGCATGTGTGTGAGTGTTAGGCAAGGATAGAGGGACTCTCCAAGGAGCACACTGCTCCATCTGGGCCAAAGTAATTGGTCTGCTATTCATATTCAGCAATATAATGGCCTCGGGCTATTCATACAGTCACACATGAACTAGTTACACTGAAGACAATCAAAAGATGGCTTGACCCGAATGTCACAGTTTTTCATGAGGGGTTGCATCTAAGACACAGGGAGGAAAGCTAACCTGTCTTGATGGAAGTGAGGCTGGAATAACTTCAAACGTCTACCTTTCCGCTATCATCAGTTATGTGCATCATTTAGCACAAAGTTATGCTGGCTGTCAATTACTGTTATAATATAAAAATAATATTGCAAAAATACTGATATCAGTTATTATTTTTATTTTATTTTATAAATGTAATACATTTTATATAGTCAGCCCTTTCTGTACTGTAAAATAAATATGAAGTCAGTTTGGTGTGTATTGCATATGTCTAACACTAGATGAATCATGCATTGTGATGAACTTCCATTAATAGAACCTGTTTGCACATTGAATAAGAATATACACCCTCCTGCTCTCACTGTAGGCAGAGTGAATCATCAATTACAGTGGCAGCCTATGGTGAGTTATTATCCTCTTGGAAACAATTACGTTAAAGGACCAAAGTGATGTGAGCGCGCTGATGCTAACACACACCCGGCTCTTACACAATCAACGTCTACAATATTCGCACCTACGCCGCGTTACCATGGCAAACAAGAGCCACACACACAAACATTATTTCTACTGTACACTCCGATGCTGCTTTTGCTCTTACAAAGCGCGCCTATAATTAGCAAGATAACAGAGGGGAGCACCCCTTGTCATCTGATCATTCCTCAACAAGATAAATGCAGTGGTCAAGGCATTTAGAGACAAATGCTGTCCCCTCGCCGCCGGTGAAGGCTTGGAGTGGTTTATTTATCACAGTCTGAAGTGGCGTCTGAGTCTAAACCTGGAGTACTGATTATTCAGAGTGAAGAGGAGCTGCCAGCCCATTACCTCTCCGAAAGAAACAATGTGAAGGGGGGGGGGGGGGGGGGGGG
>JAODOY010000022.1:4091829-4118053 GCA_025399855.1 Forbesichthys papilliferus
GTTATGTGTGTTATGTGTTTAAATTAATTTCAACACTCATTGCATATAAACCGCGTTAACCTACGACGTGCGCGCGTGCAACAGCGCCCGTGCGCCACTGGACTGCACTGCGCCGGCGAATGGCGAGTCTCGCGCCCGGGTAATATTGGGGGATTCAGCGAAGCAACGTTGCGTCCGAATCTGATCACCGCACTTTACGTTTTGCCCAATATTTTATTTGCGCAGTATTATGATTATTATGATTATTTATTTTTTTACTTTTTCGCTTTAGATGTATTCGTGTTATAATATGCTGTTGATTACGGGTAGGAATTACGCATGGCTATCAGAATTTAGTTGGAATCTGAAAAGCCTATACGGCATAACAGCATGCACTATAGTTTTTTGTTAATTTATGGAATCTCATAATTTAAATTAATATACATAGGCCTGTAAATAAATGAGAAAAAGACTAGGCCTAATTACAAGGGTGTATATGAGTGACTTCAACATTAGGGGACACATCATAATACGAGTGGTTAGGATATACTGACACCCAGTTGATAAAAACGTACTTCGTTCTACCAATCGGACATTAAGATTAGACAGAAATAGCCTGTCTGTTTCAAAGCAGGACTGGCGCGTTTTGCCAGTAAATCAGTCGCACGTTCAAAATAAAAGTTTAATATTATAATTTACTTCTCCTTCGCGGTGAACATTTTGGGTGGGACAAATCCAACTGTTTCCACTTACATTGTGTGTGTGTACGTGTGTGTGTGTGTGTGTGTGTGTGTGTGTGTGTGTGTGTGTGTGTGTAGGGCGGTGCACGTCCGTCCAACCCGGCTCGTACCCCATTGCCTATTCACATCTGTTATGTCCAGCAAGTAAATTAGTTTATGCATTACTAGTCTTATGTATTTCATAACATACTTATAACTCATGTTATTGATACAATACATAAAATAACAAATAATACATTAGATCTATTATTAAATGTGTTTTAATATCTTACTTTTCTTACTAAAACAAAACAATACGATGATTATAATTCTTCATTTATATTTTCAATAGGATGTTTATATAATATATCATATCTAGTGTGTTGTTATTATTTCTTAAGTGATTATTTGCCAATTTCACAGACATTAATTAAGTCCAAGACTAAAACAAAAATTAAATGAAGATCGCCATTGGAAAAGGATCTTAGTCTAGGACTAGTCTTAATTCATGTTTGTGAAACCGGCCATTAATCTGAGTTGTGTTCTAAAGTCTAGATTAAAAAGCAAATGAGAACCGTATTAATTATACCCGCTAATACATTTTACGTGGACTTGTCATATTGAGCATCTTCCGGTTTTATGTTGTTTTGTTTTATAGTCAAAGTCGTTTAAAAAATAAGACATCCTTCTACGTTATTAATCTAGCCTGTTATTTCGTTCAATTCTAAAGTGTGTGACTTTCCCAGATCTTTGCTTACGCCTACACTGACTGGCCTGTGTGTTAAATATGGTTAATGATTGATGAAGGAGCAGGCGCATGGATATTTTTCTGTTGACATGTGGTCATACCAACCTGTTCGCTGCCATCCGCCATCCTACAGAGACACCGTGGCGTCTGCCACGTCATCTGCACGGCAGTCGACTGTTTGCCCTGCATTTGTGTTTAGGGTGGGATCAGACACATATAACATTGTCCAGGAGGTGAGAGGAGGCCTTGAACTTGAGCTAGTTTACTGAAGGCAAGGAGGGGGGCAGAAATGATCTTAGCCACCAAAAAATTCGCCTTCAGGGCGGGCTTATCGAGACCTGTGACTGTTTTTGTGTGGTCTCTCTCTCTCTCTCTCTCTCTCTCTCTCTCTCTCTCTCTCTCTCTCTCTCTCTCTCTCTCTCTGGCTTCCTGTTAAACTTGGCCTTGACCTTCAAGGCCCAGTCTGACCTCCACACACTGTGGAATGAAGACTGTCTGTCTGTCTGTCTGGTTGATATGTTTAATTGTGGGTTTGTTTGTGTGCATACGTGCGTGCATGCGTGCGTGTGTGCGTGTGTGTGTGTGTGTGTGTGTGTGTGCTCGCAGATGTGGCATAGGTACTTTCTTTTTAATGAGTGGCAATTAGAAATTGTTGTAATGTTTCGCAGGCTAATAACAGAATGTGTGTGGCATTTATCCATAGCAAAAGACACAACAAAAAACAAAAACAAAAAAATATATTTTTTAAATTATATATAAAATAGAAGAACGAATGCATTACATCTGTTTCCATTTGAATAAGTTCAGAATTAATTTTGGATTTTTGAAGACACCTATCCACAGCACGAAACCTAATTCATTTAAAATGCTTAACACGGTGATGAAATATTTTGTGTTAAGTAAGAATACTAAATTAAGTCATAAGGGTGAAATGATAAAGAAATGGAAACCATGGAACCTTTCAAAACGCTTCTCAAATGTTAAGACTAAATCCCTTCTATAAATATAGTTTAATTTCTTCAGTGCTATGTATTAATCGTGAACACAAAACGAAGTGGCACTGTAGTTTAGGAAATTAACCTTTTTCCGCCAGAAAACAGTGGCAGTTATGAAATATCATGTTATGATTTGTTTTTTTACGAGAACTTTAAAGCTCTTTCATAAGTTTGGCAACGTCCATATAAGTATTTAAACACGACCGTGTTGAGGTGCATTTTAACAGTAGTGTATCATTAGAACCAATAACCATTTAATCCATTATTTATAAAACTATGGTCATTTACCAATAGTTGTATTTGGATAGGGCAGTTAATATATTTTGGGGGTAATTTAAATACTGTATAGGCCTATTTTAGAAGGTGTTGTCGTTTACGAAATAGCACCCCCTTCACACACACACACACGTGTATGTTTCCTAATATAAATTCCTTCAATTAGAATTTTCGACTGGAGACGCACAAAGTCTCCGCGTCTTTTACGCACGAGGAAAACGAAGTTTTCTAGATTGCCTCACTAATGACTATCAACGAATCTGAAGTTTTAATGAGAGCTGAGCACAGGTGACAAAATTACAGTTTCGGGTAATAACACATAACACATGCTATGCACGAGGAGAGGAATGATGCACAGTACGTCTGCTGTACAAACAACACCTCTGGGAAGCTAAACAGGGCTCTCCGGCGCTCGTGTCGTGCCTTAGCGCCAGCCTCATAAAAATAATTTCTTTGACTGACAGTCCCCAACATGTGTTTTTTTTTCTTTGTCTCATCACGTGGTCATTCTGTCCCATCCAATGGATACGCGCCCTCCCTCCATGCAGTGTCCCTAGGGCTCGTTGCGTCAAAGCTGCGGCTGGGATGTAATGGGAGGTCTGGCTACCCACCGGAGTCTTTCCCTCTGAGCGAGCGCCGTTATTAAACGGTGCAGCGAGGTTGCATGCGCCTGATATGACATTGAACACAAGATCACACTCGTACCAAGCCTGCGTGTGCCAAACCCGAGTGGAAAGCGTAGCTAGTGCACTATGCAGTGACATTGCAGCGTTATCGAACACGAGCAGTGAGCAGTTCTTCACCAACATAAGGCCAGAAATCAAGAAATAACGTAAGGACCGCATATGACCGCCTCTCTGGTTCTCAACCCTCGCTGGCCAGCGGACACGGTGATGTTTGTTTATGACAATAACCTGGACGACCTAAACAAGAACATGGAGGGGCTTGTGGGGAGCGGAAACTTTGCAGCGGCCACTCAGTGCCGCAATTTAATGGCGCACTCTACGGCGGCGCTGGGCGGCCACCCTTCGGGACTGGTGCATTCCTCCGCTGGCTATCCAACAGTTGACGTGTCCGGTACGAATTCCAACGAGGCAGGCGTGTCCTCGGCGAAGCAGTGCGCGGCCGGGCCGTGCTCAGCGGCCGGTGTCTCGCACCAGAGCTCCTCTGCCCCGGCCGCCTTGCCATACAGCTACTTCGGTAACGGCTACTACCCGTGTAGGATGGGGCGGGGTTCCCTGAAGTCGTGTACTCAGGGGGCCGGAGCCGCGCTTAGTTACTCAGCGGCCGCGGAAAAGTACATGGACACACCGGTGAGCTCCGACGAGTATTCGAACCACCGGGCCAAAGAGTTCGCGTTCTATCACGGCTATCCTAGCCCGTACCAGTCCATGGCCAGCTACCTGGACGTCTCTGTGGTCCAAACGCTAGGCTCAGGGGAACCCCGCCATGACACCCTCCTTCCCATGGACAGCTACCAACCGTGGGCTCTGACGAATGGCTGGGGGGGCCAGATGTACTGCTCCAAAGACCAGGGACATGCGGGACACCTCTGGAAGTCAGCTCTGGCGGGTAAGCAACGTTTTACGTTATCCTCCTGACACGACCTTGTTACTTGAAGGAATAGCCAGAGTTGGGTATAGGTTACTTTTTAAATGTAGTCCGTTGCAGTTACTAGGTACTATAGACTAAAATTATATTCTGAAATGTAATTTTTGGATTACCTAAATATAGTAACATAATCTGACTACTTTTACTTTTAGATGACTTCACGACTAAACATTGTTATTTGAAATGCCACCCAAAGCCATTTACTGCATTGGTTTGCCAAATCTTTCTATTTTTGTGACCGTTTTTGTTTGAAGGATCAGATTTTAAAGTAGGACTTTATTTCAATTATTGATTGACATTAATTAAAGGTTAATAAGAGAACAGACGATTGTTTTATGCATTTTTCTTCTGCAAACATCCCTTTTAAATGTTAAAGTAGTCTTTGAAGTCACTCATCACTTTTTTTTAATACATGTAACCTGATTTCATTATTTTAGTAACTGTAATGGATTAGATTTTTTGTGTATTTTTTGTAATCAGCTACTTCCCAAACCTTCGATTAGCCTATGCTATAAATAGGCATAGGATAAGGATATATAAGCACTTTAAAGGAAAATGTTGAAAGTATACTATAATATCCTGGTGAACAAACGTTTGTGTTGGTCAAAATGCTATGAATGAGAATGTTCCTTATTTCAAATTAAACACGAAACAATTTAAAAAATACCATGGGGATATTTTGCTTTTAGCCATGTTACAGAAAAAGAAAAAAACACGATATCAAGATATACGTAAAGTGGGTAAAGTGTTAAGTATTCGATTACATAGTGTAATCCTTCGTTTGTCTTTGGTGTTGCTTTAATGTTTTTGTATCATGTCAAAACATTGACCATGTTATAGGGCTTATATTGGCCGTAGTAGGCCGTCACTTGCAGACCTAGACAAATCCACCATGTTGGTTTGTCGATACGTGATGGATGGTTTAGATATCTGGACAACGTTTATACATGGATCTAAAAATGATTTAACAAAAAGACGCATGTATTACAATATAATTATTATAAGTCCATGAGGTATATAACACACACACACGTGCATAAAGGAAACTATTTTCTTTGAAACCTCGATTTCAGCGTGTTGTGTTTCTTTGCCCGGTCAACAGATGTGGTGGCACAGCACGATGGCTCGTCTTTTCGACGGGGCAGGAAGAAACGGATCCCATACACAAAGCTTCAGCTCAAAGAACTGGAGAAAGAGTATGCTGCCAACAAATTTATCACCAAGGACAAGCGGAGAAAGATTTCTGCCGCGACCAACTTGTCGGAAAGGCAGATCACAATTTGGTTTCAAAACAGGAGAGTGAAAGAGAAGAAATTCGTGGCCAAAGTCAAAACCAGCGCGCCTTGAGCCGGACAGTATGTTTTACAACGCCGTTCCATCAGCCTGGAAACTGAAACATTTTGTTTTCTTTGTTTTGTTCATGTTACAAAAGAAGAAACAAGATAATAAAAATAAAAATAAGAAAACGACGGGGTACTTTTGGCGGATTGGTGTGCAGTGCCACGTGGGCTGCCCAAACCTACATCACTAAATTGTCTTTTAAAAATAATGAAATGAATAAAACAAAAGACAGAACTTTACTAGAAAATTACCAAAAACCTCTGAAAGATGTTTCCAGAGGCATGTAGTACATACAGCACTTCCCTTCCTTGATGTAACCTCGATGTCTGTCTGCATCCTATTTGTCTAACGTCATGTGCTTACGTGTGAATGTATGCTGTCAGTGTTGTTGTTGCTATGTAGCAGAAAACGTATTATGCAATCATATATGTCTATACTGTTTATAATACTTGTACAACAGTAATCAAAGTATAGCGCAATGCTTAATAAATGTCTTTAATCCTAAATTCCTATATTGTTGATATTATATTTGCCATGTAAGGAACGCTTTAATTTATTTGAATATTCAGTAAACTTATACAGAGCATGACCAGTAAAGATAACATATAATACCCAATTTAATATATTTGCGTAGCCTCGTAGGAAAATATTGGTTTATCAGTAGGCATTTCGCTAACATTCAAAACAAATTAACAATATGGACTACAACACAGATGGGCAAATGTCTGGTATTGAACTTTACAATGCTTGCTTCACATTCAAGGCTTGCGTGTTTATAGGACTGTAAATTAATATTTGGATTAGGCCTGGCAGTCTGCATAACTTAATGATAATACCACTCTCGTAAAATATTAATTCACTACAAAATAATGGCCTGTTTAGATTATGTAGGTCACATTGCATTCACTTTAATTAAATCATATTGATTACTTGACTTGTATTCTCTTTAGCTCCACAAAATACACAACAACTCTGAATCTGGAATATATACAGTTAGGCTATATGTATTGTACTATTACTATTACTACTACTATCTTGACGTTAAACTATACTTTAGGCCTTACGCTTTAGTTTCGCTGCATGGGTTGCATAAAACATATAGATATAAAATAATTGCAGTTAGTTAAATACATGTTTAATCTACCTAGGACATATGCTGGCCTTCTATACTATCCAAGGACAGAACTGTAAATATGTAACTGGAAGGCGGTTGCCCTTGGCCTTGGGGGTTTACGCGTGCTTAGACGGAACTGGCTCTCACGGAAACGGAAACGTCATAGCTGGACAAGATGCATTCCGCTCCACAGACATATAGGCTTTAATGATATTTGGTAAATGTTATTACACACACACGCACACACAACTTCATCTTTCAGCTTTGCTATACCTTTACATGAGCCCTAAATGTAACTGTAACAATGAGAAATCCAGTGCGCGCCTCATCTCATCAAAATAAGCAGATTTACGCACTATGTCCCGCTCTTTACGGTCTTAACAGTCCGTGATTTACTCCCGGTTCTGGTGCAAACTGCCTGCACTTAACGCCTATCTAGATTAGTCAGGGTGGAAAAGGTGCGCCATTACTCTTTGGTTTAGCAGCATCACTTATTCTCTCTCTGGAATCATGTAGGGCCATAAGACATGTGCCGGGGAAGGTGTCCATGTGCATTCCAAGTCGAGGGACGGTTTTGTGATTATAGATGCATTTATTTGTCACAGTTTGTAGAAAGCGATATTCATGTTTGTGTTTTTGCATTTAATTGCTATGGATTTTATTTATTGGATAATCTAAATGTTTCTTCAAGCAATATAAAAAGTAAGAAAACAAAATATTAGGTTATATTTATTTCACCAAACACAAGCTACCCAAATAATGTTCGTAATAATAAAATCACTGTTAAAATAATGATAAATAGCATTGATGCTAATGAGTTATGAAAAAATAAAAATATAATTCTACAATAGGCTTATGTTGTACACCGAAGCTCCCAAAGTGAAACTTCAATCATATCCGCAAGTAAATAATTGGATATGAACAAGGCAGACCACAGACTCAATTGGGAACAGCTTCAGTTTAAGATTGTCATAAATTGTTGCTTTCAAGAGCCGTGCGCCATCGTTGAAGCTCACGCTATATCGCAGAAGTGGTTGTGTTTCCCTTAAAATACGACATGTCAGCATAGCATATAGCACATGTATAGCTCGCCTTACATTTTACTATCATTCCCAAGCTATATGAGAAATTAAACCTCTTTGGAACCCCAAAAGCAAAAAATGCTATGTGCCGTTTCATCGACAATATGCGCTTTGTTAAGACAGCTGCAGGCAAAGTCAAATATTTATTTGACTCACTTCAGGCCGATTTGTTGCTTTATGTCAAATAGTTAGAATCATACTCAAGAAGCATAAAAAATCTTTGACAGTTTACCATGAAATATGAGCTAAGCAGACGTCAAGCCACCATAATTCGGGCACAAAATGTATATGGAATTATATAACCACGAATATAATTAAGTTATGAGTTATGATATTTGCACACGGGCCTAGACCTAACACGGTGTAGCCCGTAGAGACTATGATTGAATCAACAGTTAGGCTATATATTTGGCGTATTTCATGGTTGTGGAGGGATATCTTACTTTTATGACCTGTCCATATTATAGGCTCTACTGTATCAGAGCCACAAGCAGCCAAAACATATATGTTTATGAATGCTACTGTTTTAGTTTTTTGGGTGATAGATTTGGATTACATTTTGAACATTATATGATCCATATGCAATAGTATAGTGAATATAATAATAGTCTAACGTTTATAAGGCCTAAACCAACGACAAAAACAAACAGTTTGGAGGTAAAGTTATAGGCTACTGTATATCATATACAGTATTTCAAAGCTGGGCCACATTACATTATGAAACACATAAGGTAACCGAGATAGGCATGGGCACCTGGTCCGAGATTGTGTGACTCAAGAGACCTGAAGCCGTGTTGCTGACCGCCATATTAGCATTGAACTTGACAAAAGCCTAGACGACAAAAAGCTGTGTGTCTACAAGACTGTTGACACAGATTTAACTGCCGCAGTCGTTTTCTCTCCCCTTCCTCACAAAACAAACAATATTGAAGGTTTCCAGCGCGGAAGCGTCTCCAACCCAGCCCTAAAACCACGCTTCTGCGCTTTGTTCAAAATCCTACGTGAAAAATAGGACGTCTTCCTTTAGTCTATTTTGTTGCAAATCTTGTGATTTATTTTACAGTTGGCTACATCTACATGACGTTACTTTTTGTGCATTTAAAGTCTTTCCATCATTCAACGTGTATTTCGCCATTCGAAATTACACTATAGATGGAAGTATATGCAATAGGATAATATAGCCTGTGCCAATTAACATGGGTAACAATTACGTCTATATGTTTTCTCTTAGGTGATGTTTTTATCCAAAAAGGTATCTGTCAAGATCTGCTATAGTTTTACAATGCCAATTTTATTAATTAAAGATAATAGGCAAAAGGACTTTAATTGGCGGTGAATTCACGTTTGGCACAATGTTCCAAACATGAACTAACGCTATCAAACAATTTAAAAAGGCCTAGGCCTACTTCCTGACCACGTTTCGCATTTGCATCAGTAGCATTCATTTGTCAGTCAGTTTTCCCATAAACGGCTATGATGTGTCCACTTTGACCACATGGTTACAACTCAACTGTTTTCCTGCCTGCTGGTATTTCCTGCCCACAATCAGACGGTGTAGCCTATGAAAACATACAATATAACTATCTATCTATATCCAAGCGGATAAAGTGACCAAACCAAATTAGGCTAAAAGCCACATCTAGGCGAAAAAGCTCGATAAAACATATTTACATGCAATTTCCCCCTATAGCTACTGAATATAGGCTACTTCAAACATTATTTAACATTATAGCCTAACCACCTTTCAAGATTTCCACAGGCCTTTATAGGATAATGTCTTATTTTTGGGACAGGCTACATTTTCTTAATTTGCCAAACGGTCAAATATGACTGGAATTGATAATATAATACTACACATTATCTGTATTATTCTATTCATTCGTATATGTAAATTATTTGCCTTCGTTTGATTCTCTCTCTCTCTCTCTCTCTCTCTGTCTGTCTCTCTCTCTCTCTCTCTCTCTCTCTCTCTCTCTGTCGGTCTCTCTTTTCCTCTTTGTCCCGCACGCGGGTCCCCAGAGGCTGCTTGAGACCAGGAATGCAGTCGTTTCTCTGTCTCAAGTTCACGTCCAAAGCAGCCCCCCCCCCCCCCCCCTCCCCCCCATGCACTCAAACCTTCCCAGTCCGGCCTCCCTCTTATGTTTTACCACCTCCTCTCTTCCCCTGTCTCTGGATCTCCCCCTCCCATTTTCTCCTGCTGTCTGCATTGCGGACAGGCCTTTGTTTCTGAGGTGGACATAGCAGTTGAACTTGAGACAGACACCTTGTAAAATCTCCAGTTGTCTGGACACTGTCTGGTCTGGATGGGGGAGGGGAGCAATGGACACTGAGCAAAAACGTTAAAAAAGATTAATAATAAATGCAACGATGGATGCAAGGCGTAATATCTGACACGAGCACGACATGTGTAGGCTGCAATCCCGCCGTGTTGATAACTACCTGAAGTGAATTTACTTGAAATTTGGATCGATGTGTGGAAGGATAATAGTTGGATAGGCCTACTGGCCGGTCAATTTTGTGAAAATAAATCAGTACGGTTTTAACAGCGGCGACTGCAAGAGATATATAAAAAGAGGGAGAGAGAGAGAGAGAGATAGAGAGAGAGAGAGAGAGAGAGAGAGAGAGAGAGAGAGAGAGAGAGAGAGAGAGAGGGGGCAAGAGCTGCTCATTCACTGCCACACAGCTGTCTTATTTGCAAGGTGTCGAGAAAACCAGAGGATGAAAAGATTTTTTTCAGAAGCCAAAAGGGCCTGCTATCATTTTTGGGCAGCTTGAGCGGGTAGAGATGTTATTAGCATAAATTATCTCCCTCAGCAAAGAGATAGGAACATGTTAGCTCCTTTCTGCTTTTCACACTTAATTGCCCTATTTACTGAACAGTTGCCCATGGACAACAAATGAACACACGCGCTGAGATGCAGCATTCAGGACAACAGGCAGGCAGAAGCCAAATAGGGCATGAGTGATACAGTGAACTCACAGCCAGCCAGCATTAGATACAGCATAGAAGGACCTGCAGTAAAGGCCTGGCTCGTCTTTTGTGCTTACCTTATATCCACGAAGAGTTTAGATAGTGAGCAACAGACTTAGGCAGATTTGAGATGCAAGAGAGTAAAATTGGGTTTGAGAACATGTAAAGTAGTCTGATCTAATGGTTTTTATGAGACTATCACACAATTCTGCCTACATAAAAACATGTCACTGGAAGATTTTAGCCAGTACCGCGAGATAGACAGCCGTCTTGATCGGCAGACTTATGAAAATGCTATGCGAGGAATAAATACTTGTTGCACACATTCGTTTCACGAATTTAAGCTATACCATTTATTTCCCCTCCTACCTTTCAGCAAATATGATCATTATCTTAGCTTTAAAAGTATCTTTACTGTTCACAAACTGCCTCAATTAATTGACCCAAGCAAGACTGAGGTGAATAATAGATGGCCCTGTCTAATGGACATATACTGCAGCATCTCTACCAGCCCCAGTACACTAAACACAGTATTGTACAGCCAGCACATTAAAGTATTTATGTATTTTATGCATCTCCGCCTCAGCGCAAACCACAATGTTCCTTACAGATTTTCTATTTTCTCATAATTTGCCAAGCAACAAAATTAGCTGGAGAATCGAGTCAAGTGACTAAATGGGCTTTACGTGTCTATAAATAGAGATAGTAGACAGACTAATTGCCAGTGGTGTCTCTTGTGCAATTGTCTGTATAAAGAACAAATCATGGAGATTGGCTGCATTCATTCATTCATTCCAGCCAGGTTATCTCCATAAATGGTCCTTCTGAGTCATTGAGATAACCTGGAGGATGTTAATGAGGTTGAGATTGTATTGCAACCTTCCCTGACCAATGCAGGAGTATACCATGCCCGAGGTCCCTCCCATCAGCATGGGAAGGGGCAATGACCATTCCATCAGCCCAAGGGGGTCACGGTCACTATGGTAACGTCCCGAGGCTGTGACCACTTGTCAGAGAGAGTCTGGGGGCTGCAAGTGGAGTGGAACTCAGGCAAGGAGAACGCCGGGGTGAGGGGCGGAGGAGGTAGACAATTGGAAATGTGTGAGTGCATTTTGATAAATATAAGCTGTGGGAAAGCACTGCTCAATCACGTTTGAACGTTCACATTTTCACCTGTAACATTCCATTCAACCTGTAGCTAGGTGTTAACTTGTTGCCAAGATTTAGCAAATACTTAAAAACTCTCTTAATGAAACTGCTGGGATGGCGTCAAAATAAATAGGTGAATTATTTCAGACCTTTGTGGGAAATGTCAGAGAAATCAATATTTTGTGATGTACAGAATGCCACCATTAGGGAGTGGAGGAAGCTTGGGTGGATATTTTATGGCGTTTCCTCCATTAGTGTGGGTTCCTATCAGCATCTAAATGTTTCCTCAGACCATCATAAGTGTGAAATATTGATGTCTGCGTGCTTTGTGTATACTTCAGAGAAGTGTACTAGCTGTGCTCCACTGCACAGTACAAAAGTCAGAATAATGAGGTCTGCGTCAGCCAGAGGTGAGCTGCGATTGACACCAAGTCAAACTGGTTCAATTGCTAGAAAAGGCTCAATACTAGTCAAGGAGGGTTCACTGTCCACTGAACCTAAAAGTGTACTGATAAAAGGTAAATACATTCAGTCAATCATATAGATCAAAATAGAAACCATAAATAAAAAATAAAAACAATACAGAGACACTGCCACAATGTGCAAAAGAAATGCTATATGGCCATTGAAGTAGACAAATACTGTATCGCCAACAGTATTCATCTTGTTCTTGCTTGTAACTGAAAACCCCTGGGTGTCTGACAGCAGTGTTAACATGCACTGAAATGTACTATCACATATGTGATAAATCCTGTTGGCTGTGATTTAACATTATACCCTCTTGAAACCTGTTACATCCAATTTGCAGACTCTCTGCCACTGCCTCGAATGATTTAGAAGGAACCAAGCAAGAGGTGGCCTTTAAATGTCTGGATAAATCCATACCGCCTCCACCAACTAACTTTTGAGCTCTTATCTTATACTGACCATGTGGAGCATTTTCCAGTCAATCAAAAGACAAAGCTAGTTTTTAATTGATCATTAATCTCTGCCAGTTCTTGTATTACACTCAACCAGACACCTTCCTTAATTGACATTTTCCCTCATTTTTATCTTTTAAGGCTTGATATTTTAAAGACAAATCGCTAATTAAAATAAATATATTTGCAGAAATACAGAAATACCTATTTGACACAAGTGTGTTTAGGTTTATTGGATGCTATTTCATTTGTTCTTTATTATACATTTTAACACATCTTATTTCACATATATAATAGAATAGGATAGAGCAGAATAGAATAACATGATTCTTTTAATAGCCTACCTTAAGTATTCATTTTCTTTGTCAACAGTTTTGCAACCAGTTGCTCTAATAAGCCACTAATAATAGAGAGAAGTCTAAACGGATTAAAGAACCCAAAAATTCATAGAGTGTGCTGCAAAAGTGAACTAATGAGAAACAAACAAATCCAAACCCGCACAGAGATATCTGGCTAATTTGGCAAGCGTGAGTCTAATTCTAGATTTCACTCTAATCAAAAAAGATGTAATTAATTAATCAGATAATTCACTTCCATGCATGGCAGGTCACACATCTGTGTGAGAGCCATGGGGTGGGTAAACAAGCTAAGCTGTGCTGTACTGCATTCGTTCTAAAGCCCCGCTCAACAGTGCTGGAATCTACAGGCTATCTGAGTCCCAGATAGTCCCCCGCCCCCCAACACACACACGGTGCCGGATGTTTCCGTATATATATCTGTTGGGTGGGAGGGTTGACCGGGACAGGCCGCAGGGCGAGGAGAGGAGGACGTCTGGGTGATGCGTGGGAGGAACTGACCGCACAAGACAAACAAACAATCGGGGCGACAGGACGTGTGAATGTGCTCCCATCCACGGCTCCATTGTCTGCTCTCCTCTTTCTCTCATGCTCTTCCTCCTCCGAGCACTGAGGGAGCACAAACGGGGCGAAAAGGGGGAGGAGGAAGCGAGAGAAAGAAAGGGAGGAGGAGGGGGAAGTGTGTTTGTGAGGGGGTTGGGGGGGCTGTATTGGGGGCAGTGGGGGTCTGGCTGCGTTCCCCCCCTTCCCCCCCCCTGCTCTGTCTGTGTGCGAATGCACAGACGGTTCAGTAGTAATTTGATGTGTGTCCCCGGGGACATTTGATGGATTAAAGCTAAGCAGCTCCATTTCGCAGCAGCACCTGATCTTACTCTGCCTGTGCCCCATATAAAGGCTGCCGTGATTGCTGATCTCAGCTAGTCTGACAGTCCCACTCTCTCTCCCTCCTCTCTCCCTCTCTCTCTCTCTCTCTCTCTCTCTCCATCCCCACTCTTTGCATGCTCCCTTAAGCCTGCTGCATCACAGGAGCTATCCAGTGCTGAACAGGATCTTTTTTTTATTTTTTTTATTTTTTTGGCTGTTGGATGCTGGTGGGAGCCATAGAGTAACACGGGCAGCACCGCCGTCAGCCAGCCACCCGCCGTGTTCTGCTGGTTTTCCATTTTCTTCCGTATCTTGTGTTTTTTTGGGGGGCTGTCGTGTTTCTGTTGAGCAGCGTTCTGGATTTACCAGCCAGCCCCTTTGCGTGCTTTCCTTCAGAAGGTTCTTTTTCTTTCGATTCCTCCCATGCTTTTTTCTCAGCTCTGCGTTGTCATCCATTGAAACATGCCCCGCTCGTTTTTGGTGAAGAAAATCAAGCTTGATGATTTCTCTTCGTCCAACGTGGCCCCCTCCAATCACCGTCACCACCTGGACGACTCCTTCACTTTTACGCGCTCCATCACAGACTCCGAGACCAGCTTGGGCGTCCGCCTCAGCGAGAATGGTGAGTTAGTGTGCCTCCGGGCTGCCCGGTCCTGCCGCGGCTCCTCTGTGTACAGTACAGCTTGTCCATCTGCCTGTCATGTTTTTATTTTAGTTTATTTTTGCTCACATGCTAGCGTCAATGCTAACATTTGTGTTTGTGTGTGTGTGTGTGTGTGTGTGGTGGGTGTGTGGTGCGTGTGTATGTGTGTGTACTGCATGTGTGTGTGGAGGAAGCATTCGTATGCTTGGTCTGATGGCTGCTGCACAGTCCCACCCATGGACAACATGCCTACAGTTTAGGATTTTGTGCACAAACGTCCCCAGACTTAAGGGTAATGCTGGACTCTGGTGAAAGGCAGACACGTATTCAGGTCACAGCCACGGATTAGCTCATGTAAATAGGGGGCAGGAGAAAAAAGTGCATGTGTGTGTAACCAGGAGAAGCCTCAGCTACGCGTCAGTACGACTGCACCAAACCTTTCAGCACACGTACGGCGAGTCTATACGTGGCGTGCATAGGAGGAAGCTGTAAAAAAAAGAAAGAAAAGATGAATATGAGAGATGAGTATCAAATGATACGTTTGTCCTTAGCTGTTATTGTCCTTGAGTTCCCGTCACAGTCCGAGCCTGCCATGCCCCCATCCCCACCCACCCCCTTCCCCAGTCTCCCCGCCCCCACACCGCCATACACTCCATCTCTCCCCTCCTTCCGGGCATTTGAAAACTAGCAGGGGGTTAGAGTTTCAGCCGCGCAGGCCGACTGCCGCCACAAGAGACACCAACATGCTGTACAGAGAGCAAAGGAGGTGCAGGAGAACAGGGAAGGAGAACAAGGAGACGAAAATGCTTGGGGCAGCATCGACGGCAATCACGTGTCTGTGTTTGTGCGTGTGTGAGCGTGCGTGTGTGCAGTGAACATGAAAAAAGACATAGCTGCACACTGGTCAATGCACATTGTGAGAGAGCAAAGCTTTCGGTCAGGAACGAGAGGCGTCCTTCGTGTTGCACAGAATGGTTTGAGCTCGTTGCTTCCATTTTGTGTCCATATTTAGAATGCCAGATGTCCGTCTTTCTTTGTTATGATCGTACCACAACAAGAGCGGCATCACAGCTCGGAATAAATTGTCTATTGTGTTGATTGTGCCCACCTGTTATTCAATCACGTCATTAGCATGAAGCAGTCCTTTTTAGATTAACAGCTACCGTAGTATTAACAAAGACACATAGATGCATGGTGATTTGTGAGGGGAATATTTAGTTGAATATAAAACTAATATTTTGCTTAACGTCAGAGGTATACAATACAATAAATCAATGCTTATTTTCAAAGTTTATCTAAATACTTGAGGATTTTTCTTATTTTATGTTATTTTATATATGTTAAATATATACTACTACAGCATACGTACATACTTAAATTATGATTATGTCGTTCCTTTCATCATTACCCTCTATCACTCTCGGTTAAAAAAAATGTTTTCTTTTAAAAATGGAAATAAACAGCAATGGACCATTACCAATGTCCGTAACTAAATACATTCAATTCAGACAAAAGAATCATCCTTTCTCAAGCAGAGTGTTTTTTAAAGCCAAATAAAAGAATTTCGCAACATGACTGAAACACCTAGCATCAGCACTTCTGCTGTGCCATGAGCCCTCCCCCCCCCTCTTACCCCTTGCCATTGTGGAGACATTTGACTTGAGTGTCTGTCGAACAACAAAGAGAGGAGGCTGAGAGGGTCCATTAATTACATGCTTGCTTTGCATAAGAGAAATGAGTGCGTGAGCTGATACAGCGTTGGCTCTAAACGATGAACTCCTTGTCTGACCTTGGGTAATTGAAACACATTACACAGTCCTACATACGTATGATTTTGATGAAATAGGATAAGCAAAATATGCTGTTATACAAATGGTACAAATGATGGAAAATTGGCAGGTCTTTGCTTGCTAATAGTTATAACTACCATTCCTTAAAAAATAACAACTATTATACAGTACTATCTTGGGGAATTTAACATTATTTTACAAAAACACCAGCAAGTCTACTTGAAGGTAATAACTGCACACTGGGGGGCATTCCCTGTGCCTTGGTAGCATGTCTTTAACAAGGTGGGATATTGTAGAATAAGCCCTCTTGAAGTGGTGGTCTGCGGAGGGAAGCACTTCAACTGATTACCTAATGACCTGTTTCTTGAAGGTACTTCAGCGTGCTTGCTATTGTAGACAGGTGACCCCTTTCACAAACAATGTAAGGAGCCCACCATAGAAAGCAAGTACACTGTGCTCAATAAGCTATTATTGTGTGTCGCAGGCACTTAATCGGTTTCCTGCTTTTTTTTCTATCTTTCTTCTGCATCACACGGCTGTTCTAACAGCTGTACTATTTTACAGATGATGGCCTATTGATCAGTGCAAAACTTTGAATTTCATTAAAATGCAGTCAATACCTAATTTCCACTGCTTGCTGCACACGGTGCTTAGGAATGCCTTTTTTTTCCTGCGGTTATGCACTATTTCACTCAGGATAGGAGTTACGCCACATTTCTGATTTGCACTCATAATTTTATCCTATAGAATAGCAGCCCCTGGAGGAATTCCTCGTTGAGAATGTATTCAGCTTCCGATATTCACCTCACTAGAGAATCTGTTTAGATGCATTTAGCTGCCAGGAAGTGTTTTAGCTGCTCTGGCAATGGGCCGCTTTAGAAAGCAAAGAAAGACTTGAAGTAATGCCAACAGAAATATATCTCTCTGTCTACATGTGCTGTACAGTTTTAGAAAAACCACTTAAGACATTTAGTATTTTGCTGCATCATGGCTTATCTTACCTGTACATATACACGTTGCATATACATGTTGCAACATGTGTGTATTCATTTCATTCGGTTGTTCATGATTGGGGTCTGTCCCTTTATCTGTAAAAATAAACAGAAAAGCCTCAAATAATACATGCTTAACGTGAAGCTTTTATATATTTTCCTGCTTCTAATTAATTATCTGATTCAGTGTTCTATGAGTACTGAGTAGTACAGTACCTATACAGCCTGGCGTCTTTTGGACCCATAATGCAGTGCATTAACAGAGCCTTAAATCGTACAAAAGAGAGCAGCCACGACCACAGAGCCCTGGCGTATAGTGTAGACGAATAACATCTTATCATGGGAAGAAGGTCTAATCAATGAGACCACTTTATATAAGAGGGGCTTTAATGTGCGTCTCCTTTCACAGGAGATTTCCTTGATGAGCTATTTATCTGTGGCGGAAAGCCAGCACCTCATCCACAACCTAGAGTATACAACCTTCATAATTTGCTGCTGAGCACATCACCCTTTTTATTTGTTTTTACTTTTATGTGTCGTGTCGCCATTGTGGCTACAACCTGTGGCAACCATTCCGCCATGCTAAACCTGATGATGACGCAACTGACACACTGTCCCCTGTGTCTTTCCCAGGCTACATCCAGGACTACATCACGCCATCGGCGGTGTACCAGGGGGAAAAGAAGATAGAGCACAAGATGGCGTCGCCCGTGTCCGACCCACTCTACGCCCCCGTGAGCAGCGGAGGGGAGGAGTACTGCGACCCAGACTTGGAGCACCCCGACAGCCCTCAGTCCGGCATGACGGCCAGCGGCTTTTACAGCGGCGAGGCGGAGGCCCTGACCGAGGGCTACACCATGGATGCCTTCTTCATCTCCGACGGGCGCTCAAGGCGGAAGGGAGACGGTGAGAGCCGAGGAGGGGGCTCGAGGAGCAGCAGCGCCAGCGCCACCACCGAGAGAGGCACCGGCGGCGAAGGCATCGGCGGCGGCGTGGGCGGAGTGTCGCGTCACACCTGCAACGAGTGCGGCAAGACCTACGCCACCTCCTCCAACCTCAGCAGGCACAAGCAGACGCACCGCAGCCTGGACAGCAAGATGGCGCGCAAGTGTCCCACCTGCGACAAGGTGTACGTGTCCATGCCCGCGCTAGCCATGCACATCCTCACCCACGACCTCAAGCACAAGTGCGACGTGTGCAGCAAGGCCTTCAGCCGCCCGTGGCTACTGCAGGGCCACATGCGCTCGCACACGGGCGAGAAGCCGTTCGCCTGCGCCCACTGCGGCAAGGCCTTTGCCGACCGCTCCAACCTCCGCGCCCACATGCAAACACACTCTGCCTTCAAGCACTACAGATGCAAGCGCTGCAATAAGACTTTTGCCCTCAAGTCCTACCTGAACAAGCACTACGAGTCGGCTTGCTTCAAGGGCTCCGCGGACGAGGACGACTCTGGGTCCGAGGACTAAACCGGTAAGAGCCCAAGCTCCCCCTCCACCCACGAGTTATTGGAACACCCCCCCCACCCCCCAAACCCCGCGTAGTCGGATCTCAACCAAGAATCCTTTCCACTCGGCCCTCCATGCCTTTTTTTCTTCCTTCTTTTTTTAGAAAGCAATATTTTCACTGAGATTATGTGAGCTACACTACGATGATTATGGCAAAAGACAATTTCAAAAGATGCTGGATTTTCTCCACCTATCCCCCCGCGTGCCCCCTTTCCCCCACGCACAGTAGCTAATCGTCCACAGAGACATACAATCAAACCACTGCTCCCCAAATAAAAACTGTAGACGTTAGTTGTACACAAAAAAGACTGAGGTGCGCGCGTGCACACACACACACACCCATGCATACCAACACACACACACACACACACACAGTATATGCGTTAACACAAACACACAGCTCATACACACATTATATATGAGGCCTGGCATGTGAATTTTTATCAGTGACTATAAAGATATTGATATCAATAGTAATAATATTTAGATTCCTGATATTTTATAGCAAATAGTACAGGAAAAAGGACTGTAACAGTGTTCTTTTGTTTTTTAGAGACAAAATGACCTCTTGTATTTTTATGCTGCTTTTTATTTGCTAAGAATTGAATTCTTTTGCAACTGCCAACATGAACTTTTTATGAAAATGTGAACTATGACAATATTTGCAAAAAAATGGAGATCATTTTAAAAGGTTAAAAACAAAACCCTTTTCCACACCAATATTTCAATTTAATGGATGTTATTTTTCTATATGATTTTTTTAAAGGTTATTTTTTGTGCTAAATATCCCTTGTTGATCAGAAGTATCTTTGTAACTGTGGGTTTTACTCCTATATGTAATAATGACATAAACCAAGGGACATCACAGGCCATAGGTCATACAATTCAATTCTGAAAGAGCAGTTCCATGGAGGTGTTCTGCAAACCTGTTGAACAAGGCAATAACACTGGGAGACAAACCAAATGATGTATTGTTATAAGTGCCATGCGCAGCGAACCTGTTTATAGCAATGAAAACTGTTCTTCCTCCACCTTGGTGGCTTGCATGAACTCTGCTGCCTTCATGGTGCATCATCCCGTTTTAACAAGCAATCTCCATCCACCCATCTCCACCCCACCCCCACTGCCTCAGTGTTACCTCAGTTTGATAATACAACCGTATGGACTCTCACGTACACCCTCAGTTACAAAGTGACAGTCAAAAGATTTTCTGATGGTTTGTTTTATGTGTTGCTCAAAGCTCTGCCCCGCAGTTTAGATGTGTGCCATCAAGTTATCATGTAAATACTGATGCATTTATTTATTTATTTATTTATTTATTTATGTCCTTGTTTCTGTGTAATTGTTGCCGACCTGCTTGTTTAATTATTATCATCTATATTTAATTATTTATAGATTTTTTTTAACGTATTGATTTTTATAAATGAACATCTCCTGACCTTGTAAGATGCTGCTGATCTTCAAAGAAAATGTTTATATGCATGAAACTGTAGAGAGTCCACAGGACTTAGTTTTTTAAAGAGGAACAATGTATTGTATACCAGTGGTAGAGTACTTCCAACTAATGATTATTTTTAATTATTTTTGTTTCACAGCAATAACGTTACTGGCACGCAACTGACATATATAACAATCATAGCTATCCTGTTCTAGGTAAACAGGGCAATAAAAAAAGTTACATTGAAGACATTTAACAATACATTGAATTTTTTCCCAAACGTGCAGTTCAAAGTGGACATAATAGTCCCAGAGAGGGCAGAACATAATATGTTTTGTAGATAAAATCCCCAAAAGGTAACTGCAGCTCTGCAGCTAAAACATAGACAGTAGTTAAGATATAGATGTAATCTAGGTAAAAAATAATAGATAAGCAATAATAGTGATGCAGAAAACCCCCAAACGAGGCTTATATTTATAAAGTATTACAGATTCCAAAAAGCGTTGAGGATGCAGCCTTAATTTGATGAACATTTGTCTGAAATATGTTTTAAACGCCATTTTTAGATTGCTTCTGGCAGTTGGAAGAAAGGTGTGTTGTGAATACGTGGTTAGGAAAACAGGATGTTTAAATAAAGCTAAAGTCAAGGTCAAAACTGCTTTAAAATGTACATGTAGGTAGGTACCTACTTCTACAACGTTAAATGGAAGTACAAATAATAATGTAGCCCTGGGTAGTGGTTAGACACATTTCTAAGCAGCACTAACAAAACCTATTTTAATATAAAGTGTCTTGGGAAGGGTGTTTTATGGCTGTTGTCAGAGATGACGCACTGCCCTTCCACCTGCCCACTCCTTTTCCCCCTCTTTGCATCCCTCACCAACTGTCCTCATCCCATTCCAACTGTCTTCCATTCAGACGTATGGAGTGTGAGACACGCTGAAGTGGGCTTGACGGAGGGTGGTGGAGTGTGGGAGGATAACAGGTGTTTGCAGACAGACTGCAGATAGGGAGAGTAATTGAGTCGGTGAGCGACCTCCAAAGGGAAGGTCAAGCACCAGCAGGCAAATGCACTGTCAGCTATTTGCATATTCTAAATGGATGACACAATCAAAGTAATGGCAAGCTCAACTTCAAAAAACACAGGGCAGAAAAGGTAAAAAAATTCATACAAAAACAAAAAAACTGAACAACTTCCTCTATGTCCCTGTTATCCCTCCACCGTTACATGTCAAAAGTACTTAAAGCACTCCATTTATGAGAGGAACCACACCACCTGTCTCCATATTAACCCTGCAGTACAATGTGGTCATGTTGCTTTATTAAGGTCACATAACGCCACTTTACTAAGGAGTCAGAAAGTATTATTTATAAAAGTGTCTTTTGTCAATTTCTATTTGAACTGATTTATGGTTCTCAACTTAGATAATAGGGAAACATTGTTCCTCTTTGACAATTTTGTAAATATGTTTGTAAATATATCACAGCAATAATATGACAATGCATGTAGACATTTAATTGCTCTTTTTTTAATTCACGTTGTCTTTTTATAAAAAGACAAATACAGGTACCAATTGCAGTCTGGGTGGCAATGTGAATCAGGGAGTGTCTTGATTAAAAGCTATCTGTTGTAAGTTACCAACAACACTTCAAACTCTGTGTATTCAGAAAGGTTTAATCATGTTCTGTATCATTTCCTTACCTTGTTTTCTTTTATTTATGTGCCCGGCTTGGCTGCGCAATGAAAAAGTGCCAAAAAATATGATTTCCATGACAAAAGCCTTCAGCATATGGTCGGCTGCTTGAACCCTTCCATATGGTCCTCCCAAAAAACAAACAAAAAAAAAACAGATTTAGATTTACCACTTTCTTTTACACTCTCTCTGTCACACGATCTTTCCCTTTCTTGATCTCTCTCTCTCTGTGTTTCAGCTGAGTATGAAGAACCTTAAGCCATGATTGCTGAGGAGTGTTTTGGTTTATCTTGTTCTGCTACAATTAATAATGATGACGAAAATAACAATGACAAAGTTAATAAAAACAATAGCACAAGAAATCTCTATCCATATATTCAATATTTACATTGCTCTGACATTACCGCCACAGTTTCAGTACACCTCAATGTTTATCACACACACAATTCATTCACAAACCCAATATACAGTAAGGCCAGTGTTATTTGAATAAGTGTCTGTATGATCATTTGTATTGACCATTTTCAAACATATCAATGTGTTTTGCACAATGGTTCAGCTTGCATATAGTTTTAAAAATAGTTTTTAGTAGATTTGGGGTAATATCAAAGGCAGAGGCATCTGTTCGGGCACTATTAAGACCTTAATTCCTGACTATCACAATTTAACGGAACATTGATTTTGTGCTAGAATGACACTTTCTGAGAGACTCAAAAGCCTGAAACCGAAACAAAATAAAAAAGAAACACGACAGCGATCAGGGATTATTATTCTGGGGGGTTCTCTTGATTGGTTTCCAGGGAATATACAACACTTGATTTCATTTGCTGTGTCCTTTGCTGTCCTCTCCAGCAGTATAATGAGACAGCAGGCTGTACGTGGTATTCAGAAAGACACTTCGCTGCATTCACTACAATGCAGCCACACACGCAGCATGGAGGAGAACTGCACTCGCAACAGGCTCTCTACTCAGCAGTTGCATTTTTTACTAAAGGCAAAACATGTTTATTCACAAAAAATGTTCCTCTGCTGAGCATCAAATCATATGGTTTACAGACAGTGTGGGATTTCAAGTCCACCATCCATAGCCGCCGCAATTCACCAGGCCTTGCATCTAAATTTGTGTGCAGCGCTCAGTGAAAGTTTATTATGACAGATGTTGCCCCTTATCTCATTTTACAACGAAAATAAATAACTGATTTCATTACATGCCAATGTACTGTAAAACGGGGACCCATGGAATCCAATTATATTCCCGCCTGGGTGTGTCGCGTGTGCAACAAGACTGTTATGCTTGAGCAGGAGGGCGAGGCAGGTAGAGGGAAACTGTGGTCCTGCATAAATAACACTGTAACACAGCGCCACACACTCACGCACACACACACACACACACGTGTGCACGCACACGCACGCACACACACTGAATGTATGCAAAATGTACCTTTTAAAATCAACCTGTTGGAAGTGTTTACCCACTGTAAAAATCGAGATGAGACCACCACTATCTTAATCTATTTTTGCACACTACTGGTAGTTTCATTCTACCACGATGAAAATGTCATCAAGACAAATACTGCATAATGTGGAACAAGAAAATATCAAACCCCACGGTGGATCTAAGGGTTGATATTTAAGTGTCAACTCCCTGATTACATTATACAATATATCACATTTACAACAACATATATATATATAACATTTACAACAACAAATGCTGGTCGCTCAGTGCTTCTGGCGCCATCTGTTGGCTGATCAGTTATACTGTAAGCAAGCATAAACAACAATATAACCCATCATTCCTGGATAATATCACAGTGTAAAATCAATAATTAAATTCAACATTTTAAATATATATTTAAAAACACAAACTCAATTTATCTACATGCAATTACTCTGCACACTGATCATGGTTTGCTCTCAAGAGGCTAAAATAGAACATTGGTTGGATCCCGGTTAGTGAACCCCAACCAACTGTAACTGCCACTTTAAGAGCTAACAGTTTGTCTTTTCACGTTCCACATAACAGGAGGAAAAGAGAGGCTCATTAAAGCGCCTCACCATACCTCACTGTTTCATCAAATGAGACTGCCAAGCTCTTTAACTCACTGTTCTTGATGTTAGTGCTGTTTGTGTAAAACCCATCTGTTTCCTTCTCTCTCTGTTGGCAGAGGTTCCACCTTGTCCGTATGCTTCTCTTTTTGAAGTTGTGTCAAAATCATATTTTTATGCATCCAAGATTCATTCAGCTCCCATTAGCATTCTGGCAAAAGTCAGGGGCCACTCCTGAAATAGATACTTTTATATGGCAAATGCGAGACAATAGACAAATGAATAACACATGAAAAGGCTTTGAGATAAGGTGTTTTAAAAGGAAAGTATTGGCCACTTTCATGTGTCTAGGATATGTGCTGAAACTCAAGATAAACTAGATAGACCTAGTTGACAAGTCTGTCATATAGTTTCAGACATTATCTAGATCTAAATTAGTGTACATGGAGAGACATTTTAAACATTTCAAGCTTATTTAAAAAAAATACACTATCCATCTAGAACCACATGTACGTTCCCTGGATGAGCTGGATGAGATGAAATGCATTTCAAGTCTAGGAAGATCATTAAGCATATTGTAGGGAGCCAGGAGGGAGCAGTGAAATATATTTTAAATGTTGAGAGCCAACAGTAAATAATCAACACCAGTAAGCAAATCAAGCACAGAATCACTTACCGACACTGTCAGTAACATCCGCTATGCTAACATGTGCCATGATTTAAGACTCATTCATCTATCACAAAGTCTGACCGACCAAAAATCACTGTCAGGATAATTATCACTTTAAAATGATGTCAACTTGTTAAAAGCGATGAAGGCATGAAAATAAATATAGCTCACATTCCTGTCGGGGAGCTGGCAGGTAATTTCCCCCAGCTGATCTAAGTGTGACAATCCTATTGGGACTGAAAATCTAAAATTAACAGCAAATCATTATGTGGGACCTGTTCTTCCATGACCTGCTCTGTACCTGCGTGGCTAACCCAATCGGAGTAATTGAGACATGCTAGCACACAGCTCGGCTGTGACAGCAGAGGGTCACAACGAGTGTTGTGGGACTCCAAACACACCTCTGCAATGCACATCATTTACATATCTATCTATCTATCTATATGACAGACAAGGCTGCTTCTCTTGACGTGTACTGTAGGTCTTTTGGTAGTTTTGTAATGAAGTGGCTTTTGATTGACAGCAGGCCTAAAGCACTGACTTTAATAGACGTATAAGAGGTGAATGAATTCACAGTCAATAGATGCATGCATATTTATTTATCATAAAATGCAGTGCATTGATATGTAAATAGCCTAGTCATACAGCCAGTGTTACTATTTATGTCAGTGTAGCCCTATTGTTGTCACAAGTTAATTTGAAAATACAGTTGTTTTGGGAACATTGTAAAATAGGCTATAAAGACCTTTTCATCTTTATTTTTTACAATACGTTCTTTTATACCAAAGAAAGATAAACATTTGATCCATTATACAGACTATAGATTACACTGTTATCAATTATGTTGGTAATCAAACACCATGAATATATGAACACGCATGGAGCCTGATCCCTCTGTGACCAATTAATCAACATAAATGATGCTATGTAATAGGCTATTTTGTAATAATTCAATATAATTGTCTGCCTCTCATGTCCAAGAAATAATTTTTTATTGTCTCATTAAAAGATATTGTGGATGTTTGCTACAGAAAAATAAAATATAGTTTCATCTCTAAATATTAGGCTACACTATCTTTGAAGCCTCCCACTTACCTGTGCAAAGCACTGAGCCAAGACGTCTATATAGTAACCACAGCAACCCAGTTCCAGTCTTTGAAATTCCTATAAAAATAGATTACCAAGTGCACTTTGAAGGAGACAGTATGGTGTCATGCAAGACACAACAATAGCCTACTAAACACTTTCCTCATTATAATTATTGTTACCAAACAATTTTGAGATTCTTGCATAATTACCATACTGAACAAAGTTTGAG
>JAODOY010000022.1:4118153-4138792 GCA_025399855.1 Forbesichthys papilliferus
CAGTTCCCAACCAAGAAATTTAGTGTAAAAATGGTGGATTGCATGTTTTGCATGCAAATACCTGTAAAACTGACACACAAAAGTATATGCAGTTTTTGTAATGTCAACAATGGCCAGAATTTTGAATCCTGGTGTATTTTGATTGACTGCATGTACCTTGTGAAGTGAAAACAAGTGTTATTCTTTGACAGAATAATTTTATTTTGAGTCAGATTTCAAATAGGCCACACATTTCTACACATACCGGTATTCTAGCCTAGTTTTTATCAATATTTTACACATAATCGTTATAATCGCCATTGTAATTTATTACCATTAATTATTATTACGGAGAGAGTTTGGCTTTAGTGTTGGTAGGCAATTGTTCCCTGTTTTTCCAGTAACTGTGAAATCAGGCAAACTCGCTGTAATCCTTCTCCTCAAACATGTCTTTTACCCAGTGAGCCTTGGTTAGCGTCAGCAATAACATCATAATCTGGGTCAGGAATGTATCTTCATGTTGTTCACGCACTCAACTGCTGTAGTAGGCTATCTGAGTCAATGCTCCCCTCGCTCAGATTAGATCTCCAGCCTTTAGCAATATAGCTTTGGAAACGTTTTTTGCGTTCCAAACAAACGCTAACAGTGAATAAGAAATTAATTTAGGCTTCCCTGCGTGTATTTCAGTGAATCACAATTCATTTAATCCGCCGTGTCTTGAAAACAATGACACAATCTAAAACGCGCTCTTTATTTCTTTCTTTTAAGGGAGAAGCACGCAAACATTGCATCCGACCGGTCTCAATGAGTTAACAGGGTTTTTTACGATACATGTAGTTTGAATTTGTTATCTAGCCAATATGGCAAGTGAACGGTGGTTACATTTTGTCGGGGGAAGGTGCATCTGGACTGGCACAGGTTGGCATGCTCTCTGTTGCAGTGCATTCTGGGACTTGCAGTATTAGCGGCGTGTCACTCATATACTGCCAGTTATGATAGATATATTTTCTCGCGGGCCGGATATAATTGTGTTTATAATTGAGTCTGACGTGTGGTTTACATGTTAGAATTCTTCTTTCAGTCAGGTCATGAAATGGGTTATACTACATCTGCTTCGGAATGACATTTCGATAAGGTTGACCATTTCTCTTCCGATTGTAGTGTTTATATGTATCATTTTCTTTCGAGTTGGGCTTTTAACCTGATTCCAATCGGAATAATAGGGTCCATGTAAACTTGTCACACTTTAATCTGTTAATCAACTCAGAACACCTGCAAAGGTTTCCTGAGCATTTAAATGGTCTAAGGCCAGTTGAGTATGCTTCACAATCATAGGGAATACTGCTGACTTGACAGTTGTGCAGAAGACATAGACACCCTTCACAAGGGTCAAAAGATCATTGCCAAAGAAGCTGGCTGTTCAGAGTGCTGTCTAAGCATATTCATAAAGTCAAGTGTGGTAGGAAAATATGCACAAGTACAGTAACTGGTATAACTGGAGCCTTGAGAGGACTGTCAAGTGGAGGCTGTTCAAAAATGTGGTAGACCTTCACATGGAGTGGACTGAGGCAGAAGTCAGTGCATCAAGAGCCACCATGTACAGACATATCAAGGAAATGGGCTGCAACTGTCACATAACTCTTGTCAAGCCACTCCTGAACCAAAGGCAACATCAGAAGCATCTTACCTGGGCTAAGGAGAAAAATAACTGGTCTGTCGCTCAGTAGTCCAAAGTACTCTTTTCAGATGAAACACATTTTGCATTTCATTTGGCAATCAATGTCCTAGAGTCTGGAGGATGAGTGGAGAGGCACAGAATCCAAGTTGAAGTTTCCACAGTCGGTGACAATTTTGTCATCTTCTCGTGTTCTCACTCAGCCGTCTACCAAGACATTTTAGAGAAATTCATGCTTCCTTCTGCTGACAAACTTTATGGAGATGCTGATTTCATTTTCCAGCAGGACATGGCACTTACCCACACTGCCAAAAGGTACCAATACCTGGTTCAAACTCTCCTGAACTTATAACCCATTATCCTCAAGATTAAAACGAATACATGCTTGAACTATTTCACTTTGTGTGTAATTAATCATATATGTATGTATGTATGTATGTATGTATGATTACATTTTCACGTTGTCAATTGAATTATTGAAATTACTTAACTTTACCCACAATATTCTTGTACAATAAATATACTCAAATTTATTGATGTACCTGTAGATATACTGGAACTAATTAATTTTTTCACTTTTTTCTTACAAAAATAAAAATGTTATTTAATATTTGATTTCCCCATAAACTGTACCTGTGCTATAATACTTGAGCTGAAATTAGTTTTATTGACCTATTGCTAAGTAAGGTGAGATGAACTAAAGTGTGCTTGACAGTCTTCATGTTGTATTTGTTGCATTTCAGTTTGACAAATACATAAATATATGTGAGCAGGTAGGCTAATAATAGGGCAGGTTGTTCATGAGAGAGTAGGCCAATGATTCCTACCAGGTTCATGTCTTTTCAGCATGGGATTTGTAGTGTACGTGTCAGTTATGCTGCCACCTTCAAGGTGAGCGAAGTACGGTTTTGAATAGTTCATGACTTCACGCAGTAGCCTACTGTTTTCATACAATTTCACATAGGCTACTGAACTTGATTATTTCTGAATTATTCTCTGCCACAGGAGCCAATTTATATACACAAGATATGGTGCATGACTATCTTAAATTGAATTGAACATAACAACTATATATTGTTGATCAAAGTTGGCTACCCAGTGCCATGTTACATTATTGGTAACATCTATTAGCTAACTAGCAAACTAAAACCTATTTTTGTTTGCTTCAAAGTGACACCCCTATATTATACAGGGTGTTGCCTTACCTTAGAATAAATGCCTTTTGACATTGTCTTCATCCTTGTTTACCATCACACAGAGTTGTCTGTCTGCCACAGCTTAATCCACAGAAGACATGTTCACCATGTTGGTTTGGGAGACAGGATAAAATTTGCTCCATTGCCTTATGTCTTAAGATATCTCATATCAGTACTGCATCTACCCTACCCCATGCACATCAGGTGACAATTTATGCAACTTGTACAGTATTTGTATTAAACCAGAGAAGGTTTGCAAATTCTGATGCTGCTCTATGGACTTTAAGGTCACTATGTCTGGTGCAGCTGGTACTGAATTATCATTGGCAGGTCTGCATTCGAGGAGCGGGACTTGGTGAGGGGTCAATAAAAACAGTACTTTGTTAGCAAATACTGCAGCACCATAAGGACACCTCTGCGACACACATTTAAACAAAGCACACATGCACGTGTCACCCATATCTAGAGAGTCATGTCTGAACTGTCCCATATATTTGCATATCTTAAGTTAAACACTTTATTTTGGTTAACTGGTCAACATTTACAGTTAATGTTGTATTAACATGCTTCTCTTTATCAAATGCATTTGTTTGAAACGTTAGAATACAATAATGAAGTAAGTAAAATTAGATTTTAATGTTATCTTGTCTGTTTGTTTTAAGCACTTTGTGAGTGAGCGTAAATATGACGAGGACCTTGGGAAAGCTGTGAGATTTACATTTGAGCTTGAACCGCTGAAGGCGAACATTACTTCATTTGGATCAGGTACAGAAGTTCTGTTACCTTGATGGCTTTCTTAAATTTAGTCTAATAATGAATGAATTAGAAAATGATTCATAATAACTTTAAGTGTTTTATCTTTTCCAGTTTATCACCCGCGGACAGGCTACTCTAATCGTTCTCGCTGTAGTTCCTCTTCCTCATGTGTGACCACCCTAGGGTTATTGGAAACCCCACCCACAACTCCCGTCCAGACTGTGAACTCCAGCAATGAAAACCGCCCTCCGCCAAACAAACAAGTAATCTTTTCCAAAAAAATTGTATTGCTAGGTTTACGACCATAAAGATGTCTCATAGCAACTGCTGGAAAGCGTGACTCATCTTTTGTGTTCTTTTTCCCCCGGTCTATTCTACGGTCAGATTTTCCAAGGGAATCGGCGTACTTTCCAAGGACAGGGTTATCACTCCGGGGGCCAGAGGTATAACGGAGGATCTTACCAAGACAGGAATCCTAACCGTGCCAATCATCGCTACCAGGGAGAGGGGCAGGGCTTTACAGGTCCAGCTTCACCTACGTACTCCAGCAGCAGAGGTCCCTCCCAATCGGCCAGCACCAACCGGCAAGATCGCTCTTCTCAAAACGGCTTGCCACAAAGGCTTCCCCGGACACACTGCCCTTGACACCCAGTTCCTGTGCTTGGTCAGACCCGTCTACTTACCCTTGCCCGCCCCACTAAACCCCTTTCAATGAAGAATACATAGGATACAAGTTTACATGTTTTGTCAGCTGAGCTGTAGTGCCACTGCTACCATTTGTTTCAGTTCAGCCTCCGAACTTGGAGGAAGCATATTATTCCTGCCGCTTCCTTTGATGCTAGTTATTAAGGTAGCAGCTTTTATCTTTAGCCCGTTTTGAGATCTCTCATTAGACCAGTCTGTTTTGTACTCTTATGTTGCTACAAAATATAAATAATCTCTATGATTTGGAAGTGAATCATTTTGTTCAGAGACTGACACGTTTCATTTGATATGACGTGCACTATTATTACCGGTTTAGTTTTAGTTTTTCAGCATATTCTCTACTCTGAGGTGCGACTCAGTTTTCTTTTTGTCTGTCGTTGTCTTTGAACATGCACCGGTAATCATAGAATTAGTGGGGATGTTGGATAGATGATCGTAATCAAGGCCACAGACCATCTTGACAATGTTGAAGAACAAGTCTTATCTCCATCACTGCTATATCTACCTGTCGAGAAATTGTATATCTTTTACCACATTCTTCCAACAACTGTCTGTGGCCCTGATTGATTTCCTCCCCATACTATAATTTGTTTGTACATGCAGCTATTCTGGTTTGTGCTAGTGTAACATTTGAACTAGGGCTCATTATCTTTTGTAGGCTATTCTTATACTGCATTGCTCCTTAAGGCTGCATTTTAGGAAGGATTTCCTCCATGTATACAATCTCACTGAGGTTTTATATGCCCATAACGTGCTTTGCCTTGTATCACAGAAACGTCACTTTATGCCTTCTTTAGAGACACGGATGTTGGCCTCAACATTCTAAAACGACTTACATGTTGTTGATTATTAAATCGTAGGATCTTTCTTTGCCTAATGGTATGTTTGCTGTACGCCCCTGTTTACACTAGATGACTATTAGTGTTTGGGCTTACCCTCTGTGCTGTGTCGCTTAAGGTGTTAAATTCAAACACTTAAGTGTGATTAGCCTCCCAGCGATAACACAAGAACTGAATGATAAAAGAAAAGAAATACTGTTATCTTACCAACGAATCACCTGTCTCATTCACTGTCATCGTAAGTAAATTGAGTCTAGGGATAATATTTTCTCAATGTACCTTATGTAAAAATAGTTTCTATGCCTAAGTACAGGCACATAAAGACTTGTTATGGATGAACTTGCAGCATCTACAACAAACGAAAGAATTAGGCAAGTAACCTTATTGCTGATCTTTCCACATGGGCTGTTTGCAAACTCTTTTCTTACAGTGGGGCCCTTAATTTAGGGCCAGGGACCCTTCGTGAGGCCTCATCTCCATATGCTATATGTATTGGGAGCTGTAATGTCAGTCGTTCCACTGCTGCTGCATCCGTGTCAGTCCCAAGTCGTCTTCCTTTGAGTAGTACTTGGAGGTATGTGGGGTTGGGCGAGGGGGCTTCGTCTGGGTTAATCCAGCCAACTAGATCCCAGTCTTCTGAGCCTCTATAGGTGAGGAGATGGTATTTTTGACTGTAATTGTTGGGAAGATTGATCACAATGTTAGGATTTTCTGTTTATATTTTTGCTTTTGAGAGATTTTTTTTGTTTAGTTTGTTTTCACTTGAGGTTTTTGTCATTTCTTCCTAAAAATGAAATTTGGAATGCGTTCCATTACAGCACCTGCTATGACAGGGTGTTAGACCTCTGAGCCAGACTAAGCACCCTCCTCGTACATATTCTCATTTAAATACACATTCCACGTAAATGAAATATTAAGTTATCGCCAAAGAAATGATTTCACCCTTTTCCAAGTTGCTGCCTTTGTTCTTTCCTTGGCCTGTAAAGAATGAAAGATTTGTGAAGGAGATTTAGTCACATTTGCTCCCCTGCTTTTTTTTGTTCTCAAACCTTAATGTATATAGATATACAGTATGTAGCTATATAAAATTGTGCTCACATGGAGCATTTTGTATGTGATATTCATGTTAGGCATGTTTAATTTTATTATATCTAGTTAATTCATTCTTCAGATACTCTGTACGTCCTTGTTTAGTATTTTCTTTTCTTCACAAACTGTCTGAGACAACTGTAAACAAGTGCCTTTTCATCTCCCTTCATCTTCCCTCCTCCACTAAGTATGGACCAAAGACATCTTCCCTGTCCCACAAACCTTTGCCCCCTTTCTTTCTCCCAAACACTGATTGGCACACTTTTCATTTACTATGAATAAAACAGTTTGCAATAATGTGGCTGCTAACATTTCCTTTTGTCAATTAAATGTATAGCTCTCTCTGTCATATGAGAACAGGGCTGAAGCATTTAATTATTCAGTCAAACATAAAAACAAATGGTCAGAATTCAAACTGTTTTACACTAAAAAAAAAATAATTTTCACATTTGCTCTGTATGTCAAACTGAAGTGGACCACATACATTAGGATTTCTGAAGATATGCCATATTTACTAATCTACCTCATCAATTACAGATGGCCTGACAGCATAATGACTTAAGTAGAAATCTTAATCTCCCAATTATGTTATGCAACCATTGTCTTGTGTGGGAGCTCCCACTACTGTGTGTCGCTTTATTAACTACAGCCAAACCTCTGCCTTGATCACGTTATTAAGGTGCAGTGGAAACATTTGGTCAATGCATAAACATTCACATTCAAGATTAAAACAGGAAATACTGCTCCTAGACAAACAATATGTATAAATTGGAGCGAAATGGCTCACATTATGCACACAGTACATACTCAACACAGGTGTGCAGGGGGGGCTCCTCGCTGCCTGGGGTATGAAGCTATTTGGAAACCTGGTGGTCCTGTTTTGGATAATTCTGTACTGATATAAAACGGGCTGTGGTTGAGGTCCTTGATACTGCAGCACTGGGTACATTTCTCCAGGAGGGAGGTGAGAGGAACACCATCTTCCCAGCTGTCATCACGATCCTAATGTTTAACTTGTTCTGAACCAGGCGATGATACAACCGGCCAGAACGCTGAATGGTCCCACTGACTATACCTTCAGTGGACAACATTTAAGAACACAAAGGCTTTTCTTTGCTTAACAAATCTCAAATAGAATGCAACCAGTTAAAAATGCAGTAAAAAATTTTAAGCTAATACAGACTTTGTCAAATTCAGCAAATATATTCTCAGTCTAATTGTCCTTTCTGTCTGCACTGAAAAAAATCCTATGGTTCCACATCCACCTGACTATTGCTGTAAATAACATTTTCACTGAGATTATAGTCTGGAAACTGATCACTTCAACATTTGCACGGCCACCCTGGATGGTGGACCAATCAGTGACCAGTGGGGGTGGCTAAACGCAATGACGTTGATGCTATGCAAGGAAATCAATAAGCATTCAAAATTGTGCAAGAGCTAGATAAAGCAATACAAGCTGTTACAGCAATGCTGATTTGTTAAATTCTATCCAATAGTTTCAAAAGTAACCAGAGGGGTCTGGCCCAGTAGGTTACAGCAACTGCAAACATTCCCCATAGACCCTGTTCACAAAGTGAATTTTGTGTCTTGTTACACATGAGGTAACCAATCAAATGCTGCAACAAGTAAACATATCACAAAGTATTTTCTAGTATTCTCAAACTACGAAACACTAAAGTATTTTGATACAAAATACAAAGCCAACAACCATATAAAATACAATATACTAAATACTATTTAGTATTTCTTCTAATACATCCCTGATCATCTCCTGGTCTGGTCAACATACAGGGAGTCTGCATATCTAATAAAAGTAGACCACTTAACAGCTTGGTGCAAGTCACTTGATGTGATTCTTGCTGAATCTTTCAGTATGGCTCAAGATGCAGGTTGTGCCTGATGTCTGGCTGACTTTCTATGGACAGGATCCAATTGCAAGTGCCAGTGATTGTAGTAAAGACGGCACTATCCCAAAATGTTTGTTACAACCTGGAATTATTGTGAACATTGTATACTAAAGCAAATTGGATTTTAAACTACATGGACACACCTGGTACAACCAACAGAGAGCAGTATTGTGTAGACAAAACCTTAACCCATTGAACTGCCGTACAAGTCAAAACATCCTTAAATTACAAAAATGTATTTATTTTTAAAACTTATTTTATTCATTTTTAGTCCTATGCTTTCTTATATACACAATGCATAAACGGTAATGTTTTACTCATTCTAAACTAAATGTGTGTTAAATGGTATCTTTGTAAGCATTTAGTTACGTTAATCATCCACACATCTGCATCTGGTTGTTCTCAAAGCTTTATTTACATATCTTACACAATACATGATTTACAACAACATAATGTTGAATACAAAAGCATTAAAAAATAAGAGTTTAAAAAAGAAAACAGTTAAGTCCTTGATTCAGCAACGTGATCAGGTTATGGAAACAACACACTTTCATAAATAATGGACATTATGACACATAAAATGACATAATTTCACAATAGAATGTAGCATAGTGAAGCTACACAAAGCAAAGCAAGACTCACAGCCCCACCACATAGGTGCGACGTTAAGTTCAACAGATGCTATGGTTAAAAAAAACACCTCTGTTCTTCTGCAATAAATGAGTGGCTATGAAAACGCCCCGCTTAAATTCTGTAGGATTTCACATATGATATGGCGACATGTTCGTACTTTTCGGGCTACCTTGACCATCTCCTGTATCAGATTCTGGGACTTTCCAGTCCAGTTTGCGGCCTTTTTCATAGAGTCCCTTCAGAACCTTCCTCACTTCGTCTGCCCCCCCAGTGCGACTCAGCTCCAGGTACTTCCTGTAGAGCTGCAGTGCTGTGCGTGCGTCCTCTATGCTGTCGTGAGTCTCCCCCTGAATGTTGAGGTCTGTGAAAATATGGCAAGTTAAAGAGACTGAAGTAACACACATCTGTGAAACAATGTTAATGAAATCTCTAGTTGAATGCGTAATCGCCTGAACACAATCATGACATTAGAATACTGTGGGAGCACACATGAGGCATCCAGGAATGCACTATTAATTAACCTTTGAAGCGGAAGTTGATGAAGGAGCTAAATACCGCTTTAATATCTGCAGGTATTCAGTGCTCATTCATGGCTTAACACTCTAGAACTAGAACGGTGTTCTGAACCTTGGCGTCGACGCACGTCAGACGACGCCAGGCACCCCTCTAAAAAGAACTACGTTGTAAAAATCTGGAGTCTCTTGACGTGCGTTGACGCTGTCAGTGGGTGTTGGCCTTCAGGAGGAAAGAAGGTTTCTCAGAAAAAGCACTTACCTAGAAAGTACCATGCAAGGAACCTCAGAGAGATCATTCTTTTTCGAGGCATGTGGAACAGGTAAACAGTGTCAATTACCTGGTCTTTAAGAACCTGTGCCAGCAGATAGAAGAAATTACATACTTCTCTAAATAAGCACGTCAAGGTTAAAACATGGTGTGGAGGTTTTATGTTAAAGGCCTATGGGGATTTACAAGTATTTACAAGTACTTTCCAGTTAGATTGCATTATCATAGGAAATGTGGGCATTATAATAATGAACAATTATGCAATTTGTAGAAAACATACCAACAAATTGATAACACGGAAATCCTTTTGTAAACCATGGCCAACAAAGCGTACTCCGGTGTCAATAAGGAACCGCAGTTTTAGGTAAGTCGACTTCAAAGTGGTTAAGTGCTTGGATGATATCTTCGCATCCAGGTCCCCCGGTTTGATGCCAGAATACTGCGTTAAGTAGTCAACCACCTTTAAAAAGTATAAATTGTTAGTGTGATAAAACAAAGCATGAACTACCAAGTCACAATAAACCAATGACAGATCTGTTTTTTTCTTACTGCCGCTGAACTAAACTCACGATCACTTTCTCACGTTTCCCACTTCAAGTCAAATGTTTTAATTCCATTACTTTTACCTTACTAAAAATAAATATTTCCACAAAAAAACACAAAATCCATGCACCAGGTGACAAAATATAAGGCTCTAGGGCATTCAATGGTTTCAATTTCTCCAGTAAATCAACTGTTGTCATTTAATATAATCCCTGCTGAGTCAAGCAAATAATCATGTTTTACTATTCTGTCCACTTTTGTGTGTTTTGTTTGGGGAAGTAACCTCTTTAAATGTGCATGTGGCACTTATTCAAGTCAATGACAATGTGTCTTATTTACGTTAGCGTGGGCATTAGCGTTTGATGATGCCTGATTGTGCAGTAGCTTGTAAATTGGTTATGGGTGTAGAATCCACCTTAAATATCTGAGTCCAGAGAATAACGCATCAAGACCAAAATGCTATTACATTTATTGGGAGAATATACAGCGTGATATATGATATAGAAGGAGACAGAGCCCAGCTCCGAAAGGGAGTGATTTGTGGGTGAAGAGGCAGAGCTCAGCTCCGGCCCAATTTCACTCGATTCAGACCAATAATTTATAGATTTGTTGAGACCTATCAAATGTATTTCCGTATAATTTTGATAAATGGCAACTAAAATATAAACATGCATAAAATGATTTAAATTCTTCATGAAGAAAATTCCCTGATATTTCATGACTTGACTTTCCATGTCTGGAATGGATATGGAATAGAATCCATGATATTTGATCAATTCCATGACCAGTGGGAACCCTGCTTAATCATTTTTGTCTTCACCTGCTCCTGTGTAGAGATGTAGTCGTCGATGAAAGGCACCCCCTCATTAGGTCCCTGGCCACGAACACATGTGATTCTGGCCACAGACATCTGACTGGGCTTGATGGTGGACTTGGTGCCGTCACTGCGTAGTTCTGCCTCTTCCTTTGTACACAAACAGATATTACAGGTTTTAAAAGGCCTCCATTTTGTTGTTCGTACATACAGTATAGACCAATTCTAATGTACAGTACACCGGTGGTTTATTAAGTGTGGGTTGGGGTGATAACAGGATTAGGAGGACAAATCAAGAATGTTTTATTATAAATTAATTTTGATTTGGGTTTATAAAATTACATACATCTATACATTGTTCTATACTGTTGAATATATTCGATTGTTTATTGGATTTATTAGATTCTTTGTTGCCAGCGTTTCCCAACCCTGCTCCTGGATGTTGTAGATGTCTTCCTGCTCCAACACACGACTCACGTGAATGGCTTGTTATCAGGCTGCTGCAGAGATTAATAACGACCTATTCATTTGAATCAGGTGTGTTGGAGCCAGGACACATATAAAACATGCAGGACCAGTATTGGGCACCATTGTAATACTATATACAGTATAGGCGTACTACAGTATAGTCACTGTACTGTGCCAGACTCACCTGGTTAAGCGTGACAAACTCAGCGTCTAGCCCCACCAGGTCTCCAACCTGGGGCATCTCGCTGACCATAAGGGGGATGAAGGTGGCGTGGCTCTTCCTCTGCTTACGAGCCAGCGAGGCCTCCGTCAACAGCACACTGGCCTCTATGGGATTCTTAACTGGGACGCAAAGCGTTGTAAAATATCAATGGAGGAATGAATGCGCATCGAGCATCGCCTAGGTGTCTCTTGGCTCCGTAATAATAATTTACTTACTGCGGAGGTCGTATTTGGAGTGGTAATTCCTCTTGGCATAATACAGAATGGCGGGTACTTTCCAGTTGATATCAAACTGTGCCGCTTCAGCCTGTGTGAGAGAGAAAAGAAAATATGAAATCCACTCTGAAAATAAATAGCAGAAAGTATAAGCATTCTCATACGTTTACCTTGTCAATTGGCTCAATTAAAAAATCGTTGAAAAGGTACCACTGTTGGTGTGTGACCCCCTGAAATTGTAAAATAATAATTCTGAATATTCAAACAACATATTCGTGAAAATGGTATTCCCATTACAATACGTGTTTCATATTTACACTCTTTACAAGTGCAACTCATGACAGCCACTCACTCACATAACAGCCACTCACCTCCTTGCGCTGGTGATACGTCTCTCCCACTTTGATGTGAGCGACTAAGTTCCCCCCCGTACGAGCGTCCAGTATGTGTGGCACGGTGACCACCAGGTCGTATAAAGAGGCTCCTTCAGCCTCTTCAGTTGAGCTTAACTGGAAAGTTGTAGCACGACAAGCTATGAGCCTCACACGTCAACACAATTTTCGAGAGAGAAGTGTAAAACAGCCTTGACTTGTGTTCAATTTATAAAAACTCAATATCTAAATCAGAGTTTAAAAATGTGAACGTAATATAAATTCAAGTTTATTTATATATCCCTTAATCATATTAGTCTCAAAGAGGGTTGTGTGTTTATTTATTAAAATATTTTACAAATTCTGTCTGTGTCTGAGTGTGTATATATATATACATACACACACACATTTATATACACATTTATTTTCATACTCAATTCGTATATATATATATAATTATTTATATACTCTGTATTTACTTTCATATTTATTTATATTCATTCTACATCCTCTGCACAACCATATACACATTTTTATATCTCTGCTACATTCATACAGTTTATCTCTTATTTCTATTGTGTTTTTAATTATTCCTGTGGTGCTTTTCTCATAATTTCATCCTACAGTGAGCTGTGGAATGACAATAAAGAAATATTAGTAAACTAGTAGCTCATTGCATAAACCTCCAGGATATGCTTTGGCTCACTGACATCAGCAGAGTAAAATGATTTAACACAATCTTTGGAATGTTAAAATCAGTCTTCCTCACCTCCTCTCCCTCTGGCCAGGTACTGATCTCCAGTCCCTGGCTCTTACTGATGGACATCTTAAGAGCCAGGGGAATCCAGACGTGTCTCAGATCATCCGCCCTCGTGTCAAACATAAAGCCCTCTGCAGTGCCTTGCTCCTCGCCACTACACAAAGGCAATAGATTACTATTCAGAATAGTTAGAATGGTGAAAGTGAATTTGGCTACATGTTGTCCAGCCACAAACACTACATTAGAAAGATAGTATAGGCAACAGGAATTAACAAGTCTTTTTACTCTAAACACCACTCTGTAGGCAAAGGTGGGGGTTCTTTTGCCTTCTGAGGTTCCATTGCTTCTTTCTGCTTGGCCCTGTTGAAAGCATACTGTGGAGAAAACAGAATATCAATTACATGCATTTAGAAACTCCATAAATAATATAACTATAAACCTAACTATAAACCTTGGCTTTGAAGTCAAACATTTGCCAGATGAGGGCAGAATTAAAATATAAATGTGTGTATTTAAAACACAATTTCAACTGTAATATGTGTTCTTTTAATAACAGACAGCACTGTATATAAACCAAACCAGGGTCTAGTGTCTGATTTGTACGAGACAAGAATTTCCCTCAAGAGACGTTTACCGTGATAGAACTAGAGAATAATCAGCCAATCACAGCCACCAATTACCTCTGCCTGAACCCTCCAGAACTCTGCTTCTTTTGCACTGTTCACTTCACAGTTGATCACCAGAACATCGGGCAGACATCTGATGTTGCGTGTCTGCACCTACAGAGGCATCCCCCAAAAATTAACGTCCTCCTATTCAACTGTTAACGGCATTGAGATGGCTGCAGAGTGACTCACTGTAGGCTGATACTTCTCACAGTTTTCACACCACGCCTGAGTGCTCTGCTCCAGACAGATGCTCTTCTTTAAGATTTCCGCAAAGTCGTGCTCCTTTATCACCTTATCTGCAAAGTCACGAAGCACAGTCGGTGTTATGGGAGGGCCATGGGGGGAGGACCCAAGCCTCGGGAGACGGGAGGTGGTCGGGCGCTGCGTGCGTGCTCACCGTGGGAGCTGTGCTCGGGGTAGTGCATGGTGAAGAGCAGGGTGAGCGAGGAGCGCACGGTCTCTTTCCCGCAGCGGCACAGGCTGCTGTTCTCCACCTCGCAGCCGAACAGCCTTCCGATGACGGACTCGCCGGGGGAGCCCAGCACACTGCAACGCACCGCCCGTCATACGCACAAAAGTTACTTCGCCCTGTTTTCATCGTGCTGACACCCGCCCGGTGGTCAGGTGGGTGATCAGGCTAAGGCTCAGGTTTTTTTTGTAGACAAAACTTGGAGCTTGATACAAGCCTTTTCCATTGGGAACCCCCACAGAAGAGACGTTTGTTTAGCTTTTGTCAAATGTGTAGAAACACCATTTGAAATTTCTCAATATGATATTTGAAATATTAACATGCGTATATGGGTACATGCGATAGCAGCAAACATCTATTTTTCTATGTAAAGTTATAGTGGAATAATTGACACTGTGCTCAGTGTCCTGAGCTGATAAATACCTCACACTCCCTCTGTGTGTCTGTGTGTGTGTGTGTGTGTGTGTGTGTGTGTGTGTGTGTGTGTGTGTGTGTGTGTGTGTGTGCATGTGTGTAGCCCACAGAGCAATTGTTTTGGTCTGAGATGTTAGTGCACTTAAGTGACATCTAGTGGCCAAACGTCATATGGATTCACTTGAATGTCACTGTTTCCAATGTAATTCTGCCATAGCTGCTGTTCACACAGGTCAGCCCATGTGAAGGCCACCACAGTAGGGCTCCACAGACCTGCTGCTGGCTCCCCTGTAGGCCTGTGGCCCCTCCTGCTCCTGTGTTTCCTGGTGCAGCTGGGTGAGGATGAAGCGGTTCCAGCTCTGGATGAGGCGGCCCAGTCTGGCCTTTCCAGTCTGCTCGTCTGAGTCTGCCAGGATAAGGCCCAGCGCCGACGCCTCGGGGATGGTACGGAACGCCCGCAGGAAATTACTGGCCTGCACGACAGAAGTGCTTCCCAATTATACACATAGTACACATTTCATCTGGAAGAAGAATTTGCCAACGTACAAAGTGACCTTTCCCATGCTGTTGTCTGATGTCACGTTAATTCAAATACTAATTGTCTGATCTTCATATAATATATAAATAAACAAAGCAACTGCATAAGTAAGGAGTATTTCTGCATTCAGGCATCAATGGTTGCCATTCCTCTAAGTCATCAGAAGTCATCAGACTGATGCTCACCTGACATGGATCTCCTCGTGACAGGTCCAGCATGTGGAAGAGGAATCCAAGCTCACAGGCCAAACAGAACTCCTTCTGGCACAAGTGATTTTGCACCAGACAGCGGATTGGCTCCAAGAAATACAGCACCTACCGCAGCAACAGACACACAATGGACGGATCAAAGTGAACCGTGGGGGAAACTTTGGATGTGGTTATACTTGTAACAGTCAGAACCTGATACCTGGATCATGCAGTTGCAGTAGGCATTGGGAATGTGAGGTTCCAAGCCGGCAAATAAAGTCCTGTTGTAGTGTTTGAAGTCAAAGTCTTCCAGTCCAAGCTTGGAATATTTAATGGTGACCTGTTGGGTGTGGCCAATAGGAATGCTTCATAAGATGTCAGAAACAACCCTGAATTGCTGTCACACAATAAACATAAGAAAGGCCATAATGAAATAAGCAAGTGAGACCTTTCTGTACTTTTTAGCAACCATGTAGAGGTGTGGCTCTTCATCGCGGCCGATTGGTGATTCAGGGACCTGGTTAAAGTTATCATAATCCAGCTCCACTTCCTTAATCTTATAAGGTAGCTGTATCAGACAAAAAGTTAAACATTACAACAAACAAATAAATAATAATAAAATATCTTTGAGCAAGTAAAATGGTTAGGTATTACTGAGTCTGCACATTTTATTGTATTTCACTTGCCTGATTCCTTGGGCGGGTTCGAGGATTGGCTGCATAGCCAATAAAACCGACAGTTTTCATTGTGCGGAGAATCTCTGGATCCACAGAAGGTGCTCGCCTTTAAAAGTAAAAAAAAAGATATACAGCCACGGAACAAATTAGGAGACATTGTTTAATGTAATAGTATAGATATACTGTAAAAGTAAAAGAATTACAAATACAATAATTATATACATTTAAAAATACATCTTTTATAGGTAAATAAAAAATTAAAATGTATAAACATTAAAAATCTGAGAACATCCTGCAGTGGTCTGTTATTTGTTCTGTTGCTGAATCTACATTTTTTTTATCCTATACTGTACATGTCATGACAATTAATGTAAACTGAATGCCAACTAAATGCTGTGAAATGTCAGAGAAAGCAGCATACTAGCAATCTTTATTTTTTTATTAAATTTATATTTGTATCCAAAACAGTTATATATCAAATGAAATGCAAAAAAGTTTAATATGTTTACAGAATTTATTTGAGAATATACACTATCTTTAGAAAAAGCAAATCTAATTACCTGAGGAGCAAACCAAGAAGAAAAACACCCCTAGTTCTTAAGCCCATTCTGTGAAGTGCATACACAGCAATCTAGGTCTAGGACACAGTCAGCAGGTTACCTGGGACTGGGGGTGGCCAGTGGGTTGGGCCAGTCTGACAGCAGCAGCTCCGAGCTGGTCAGGGGCATGGGGATGAGAGACAGAGGCAGTAGGTCATGGCTCCAGTCCAGCTGGGGTAAAGAGTCAACTATGCAGGGGAGGGCAAACTCTGTGTCCCGCGAATAGTCATTGAAAGACACCTCGGGCGCATCAGACCAAAGGTGCACACATCCCCCAGAATCCCCAAAGGCCAGTGCTTGCTTACTGGATGACACGTCGAAGCTCATGAGCAGCTGGCCCACTGTGTTCACGTGAAAGATATCGGCAAGGCTGGCAAGCCCAGTGGGCTCACAGAATTGGCACTGACCTGTTGACAATTAAATAGCAAAACAAGACTTACTGCATTTTACCTTGTTTCAACGGCAGCCAGTATTAAACTGTAGTTCTGAGCAATGCCCTACATAAAGGTGTTGTCATGACATCCAAACGGCTGGATGTGGTACCTGTCTGTGAGATGATAGCCAGGCGTGATGTGTATGTAGGAATGAAGCGCAGGAAGAGGGGATCCACATGCACCTGGAGCGGGGTCACAGCTCGCATCATGCGCAGGTCATACACCATGAGGAAGCGGTCGCAGGCCAGCCCGTTTAGCCCCCGACTAGAGAAGCCACAGGCGGCCAGGAGGTTCCCGTGCACGTCGAAGTCCGACAGGCTGCCGGAGAAGGCGTCAAACTCGTGCTCTGTCTTGAAGGTGCGCACGTCACGAAGAGTCACCTGGTTTGAGCACAGGATGGAAAAGGTGAGACTGGTTTTAGTATGTGGACGTGGGTCAAACTTGGCACAGTGGGCTGTTCATCGTCACCTTTCCAGATGTGTGCCCGCAGAAGATGAAACGATTGGACTGCCGCATGATAGCCACTCCTGGTACCTCAACTGTGAACTATCAATAAAGGCACACGTGATGAAGCCAGTAAACCACACACTATATGACTACTGTATATGCAACAACAGAGGAGAATCTCCATTCCCATGCTACACCTTTTGCGTCTCTTGAACGGTGTTCAGGTCAACTTCAACAACATAACTCTGTAGTCCCCCCATGAGCAATATGTTGTTATCGGTCATTAGAAGGCTGTGCATGTCTGCTCCGTCATCCATCCTGGGATGCAAACACACAGGTATCAACTACGTATCAAGTGTAAAGAAAGTAATTGTGTGTTATTAAGACTTACTACTTTTACACTATTCTACCAACAGGAAATACACAGAATGTGTCTGCAGCATTTGTTAAAACATTTACATTTGTGTAATTTCCGAGATGCTTTCATCCAACGCAATTTACAATGAGCACAATTAATATACTATAGTATTAAGTAGGAGGCCTTTGTTATGGATGCTTACAGGGTATGAACCCATGAGCTCACAGCTGGTAGTCAAACATCTGGATTGCTAGACTATAATATGTAGGACTTACGGGTAATCAAACATGACAAGGCCACCTCGTGTATAGCATTTGAGGTTGGTTTTAGACAGAAACAGCACGCCAGTCTCTAAGCTTTGAATATGACGGATGTCATCAGTTGAATGCACTTGAAAAGAAGAATAGCGCCCCATCGTTGGTCCAAAGAAAGAGCTTGCATGTCCCTACAGAAAGAAAAACAATAGGAGTTTTACAAGAATTATAATGTAGTAGTAAAATTGTTGAAACAGCTGTTTGGCATTCTCACAGGACTGCAGATAAACAGAAAGCGTATAGGAACACATATTCTTTTGTAATCAGATATCTTACTCTGTGATTTCCCATCCAAAGCATTTCCTCTTGCAGATCAAAATGGGTTGCTGTGACTGGGACACCAACTTCTGCTACCACACTGTGCAGCTCAGAGAACATCCCTTCTAACAGGTGCACAGAGTCAGGCACTGTTACAGAAAGTCCCTCGGGATCCAGCTCCACACCTTGCAGTAAACTGGGATTGAGGCGCGGATCCATTGTTGTTTCCATTCCTGCATCCAGGGGCCCATGAAGGTTGGGTGGGTATTCGCCCATCCCTGGGTCAAAGTTCATCATGTGTACAGCAGAATCAACCTAGAGAGAAATTCGTGTGGACAGGATGTGTGCAAATAATAAGAAGCATATTGCAGAAAAAACCACATCCATACTGAAATTCCTAGCAATTATTAGTCGCGGCTAGCCAGTTCAAATAGCTGACAATACAGCAAACAAAATACTAGTAGTACTATATAATATACGCTTAATCGGTCAACACCGTAGTGTTTGCGAGATATCGGCTGTTTTGGGTTTCAACCATAAGCTAACTTTATCAAGCAGCGCTGCTGCATTAAAAAACAGCATCGAGGTTAACCTACCGATTCATTATGCAAGCTACCGGTTCTAAAAAGTAATGCTATCATATTTTACTTGATAAATACTGTATAGGTTTTAAGATATAGTTTTGCACACACCTACATTTGAGATTGTGGGGTTTAGCAATGAGTTCATTGCCCCTCCATTCACAACAAAACAAAAACAAGTGGAAAGTAAGATACACTTCCGGAGCAACTAGAGACGTATCGTACACGCGTCGACTGACGCACTGAACCTGACTGAACCCTCTTCAACTGATTGGCTAGTCCTGTCCATAGAACTATATGGTCCTGTCAGGTGGGCTGGTTAGTGACATTTGTTTTTTATGTATCTCATGATGTTGCGAGATGCACCGTTTTTTGTATTATGTTTCTTTAGGACAGGGGTCTGTGCCCAAACACATATAGGCATATGTTTTATATCTATCTGGAGCTGCAGAAAATATTATAATCTAAATTAATCTATCATTACAAATAGGCATACATGAGAAATCATTCACATGTTTTACCTAAGGGTGTAATTAGTTATTTTGATTTGGGGATGGAGGGCAGTGAAAATATTGTTTTCGAGTGGACTAGATTAATGTGGAATCTGCTGAAATCATAGAATACAGGCTGGTATGGTAATACAACAAATAATTATTAGATTATATTTCGTTCGGGGGTTTGTCAAAGCCACTGACACTGTCATGTATCTTAGCATTAGCCCAGGAACCCCTTTATTATCTGTGTAAATATATTTATACACATATTCAACTGATATTGATAGTCTTGCAATATTTAACAAGACAATCAATGCAATTTGTGAAAAACAATTCCTAGTTTCCTAAGCATTCAAAAAGGATGGTCTTTTCCATAGTTGGTCATTTGCATACACGTATTTTACATTTATTTTGACATTACTATAGTTCTGCTAAGTTGTATAAAGTGTTAGAAATATTATCTTTATTGTGCTAACATCCTTAAGGCATAGAAAATTACAATAATAAAGAGAGATGTTACTGTGTGGTATTGTGCTGTCCATGATGTCTGCTATTGTAAATTGTAAATTGAAAGTGCAGTCGAAATGTGCATAGACAAAATATTTTCTCACTGTGGGCCCTTATGAACATGACAAGGAGGGTTTCATATCTACCCCAATGATCAGATCCCAGAACATGAAAGCAGGACATATTTTTATGATATCTTTGCAGCCTTCACTAAGACTGAAAGCCTCCTGCTGTAAAGTGTGCAGCATCAAAAGAGTGACTTGGTGGGCATGCCTGGTTTATGTCAGGTGCTGCTTTCAGAAATAAATCAGCAATTCCAGATTCTGCTTCTGTGAAGAATGTCGTCCACCGGAGCCTTCTGAGAGATCACCACGGTTATTTCAGAGAGCAATTAATGTGCGTTTGTAGATGCGTTAAGTGACGTGATGCAAGTGTCATGACGCAAACATCCCCTTTGGTATGGAAGTGCCATAGGGCCATAGAAATATTATCAAAAGACACAAGTTAGATGTGAATGTGTATCTTAAATATAAAAGTTATTTCAAAATGGCTGCCAACAATACAGACCCTACATTTGTTATAACTAAACAGAGTTAATGTGGTTGAGGTGTTTCCATATATGGGTTAAGGGAAATATCATTTAATTAAAATGTATGTCCTCTCCAGGAACCATCACCTTATCGTGGTGGAGAGGTTTGGGTGCCCCTATGAACCTGAGGGCTGTGTTGTCTGGA
>JAODOY010000022.1:4138892-4152042 GCA_025399855.1 Forbesichthys papilliferus
TATATTGTTTATATGGATATATATATATATATATATATATATATATATATATATATATATATATATATATACACACACACACACACAGCGTAGCCTATGTACAGTATGTGTATATACGGAAAATGTAGGTTATATAGTTTTTGGCATTTATCCACGTTTAGATCTCTAATTTAAAACATTAAAAACACCTTTATTATTGCAACATATAGTTCCCCCAACGACTCATGTTCTCTAATATACATTAAAGAGTTCACTGGTAAATTATGCTCCCTAACATTTAATTTCAGTATAAGCATCTGTACCTTAAGATGAAACATGAAGATGAGGCACATCCATCAGAGAATAGAAAACAACTACGGTACTCTTGCCAGCAAAGCCGGTTCAGCTGCTATTACGGATCTTCAGGCAAATTTAAGATAATACCATCAAGCTGCAGTTATTTATATAAGAAACTTGCTATGCAGACTCAAGTTATGACAGTAAACATTTCAAATAGATTTGTATAAATAAGTTCATTCTCAAAAGGTGCAACAAATGGTGAGCCAGGAGAGAGAAAAAATAAAACTAAAGTCAATATTTAGCAATAGCACTTTATTGAACACAAACAACCCTAAGCCACAATACTGAATGACAAGACCAATTGGTTGCAGCAAACATTTTATAAAATAGATTCATGTTTAATGTCACTAAATTCTCTTTTTTCTTTTAACGTCAGAAAGACAGATGCAGGTTTTTCCAAAACAGTGAATGATCTTATACATATTTAACATTTTGTAACAAATTATCATTCACATGTTCACACAAAGGAATAACAAGGCAAAGTGCTTTCAGGATTGCATTGTTGAGAAAAAAAAAAGAAAAAAAAAATGGCTTGAGGTTTGGGTAAGTCAGTGGGCAAAGAGAAGTGGCCTGCTCCTATTCTAGAGCAGGGATGGTGTGTGTGGGTATGTGCGTGTGCGCGTGTAGTAGAGCTGTTCAGCAAACCTCAAAACCTTCGACCTGTAACCCTCATTAATCAGGTGTAAAGTGGCAAGGGCAGTTTGGAGATGGGTGTCAACGCAACAGGATTTGGTTTGTAGTGAGCAGGTGAATTCAAAGGCATACGGCAGAGTGGGGCCTCAAAACTCGCCCTCATTCAAAACAAATACTACACCTCACACAGTTCCCTCCGACCTGTAGTCACACATCCAGCTATAGGGCATTTGTCAACTCAGACACCATGCATGTTGTAAACATTAAAAACATACTATAAGAGGAGACGTATGCACAAGAGGAAATTAGGCAATTAATTACAAGAGGAAATTACAAATGGGAATTTAAAACGCTGATGAGTTTCATAATAATAATAATAAAATAAAAAAAGACTCCTCTTCGCCATGCATCTCTGAATGTTAAAGGGGAGAAACTATCAATATCTGCATCATAACATATCTGGCTTCACATTCCAGTGGTATTTTGTTGTATAAATGCTTCTCATAAATAACTTTATTTTCACATCCAATAGACATATACACATACACATATACACAACCAAGCACACTTCAATTATGTAGAACTAGCATTGCTTATGATACAACTATTCTCTTACTGTGACTAGGTTTGTGTTAAGAACAGGTGGAGAGACGACGCTCAAATCTGCAAAACAAGGAGGTAGGAGAAATGCTACTGGAACAGCGAGTGATGCCAACATGATCGTTCAAACAAGAACAAGAGAAAAGAATAAAAAGGTTCACTCCTTGATTGCGTGTGGAATGCCCCTTTGTTGCTGAGACCTGCGTTAACAAGACATTTTGGTTTAAAACAGGGAAGGAGAGAGAATTTTTTTAATTTTTTTTTTTTTTTAAGTGTTTGGCATTGCTCTCAAATCCTTCCCAAACAAAGCTCATATGCTCAAACTTCACTTGCTTTTCAACATAACCAGTTAGGGGCACTACAACAGTCAAAGAACGTACCTTCAAATTCCTTACATTATGTTTTACATTATGTTTTAGTTTAGGTGATTTGAACCATGGATGCGCCACAGTGCCTATCCCAGCAAACTTTTTGGAAGGGTATACTGACCAAGACATTCCACTGGCTTGTAAATATGTACATTTTACTAGTTTTAAACAACTATACACTACAAAAGTGAAATTCCAGGGGTTTGTTTTTTTTCCATTCCAATTTGTTGACTAGAATGGAGACTGTGACGTGGAACTGAAGAAACCTTATAGGTGGTATTACTGTAATTTCTTTATTTGCTGTATCTAAGAGTAAGCTCATTGGTCCTGTAATCGTCACAGGTCAAGAGACCTTGCTGCTGGTGATGGCATTGACTCCTATACATACACAGTAGAATAGTATATTTGCAGATTTGTAAATGAGGTAATCAGCGTTACACAGGGCAAAATAGGGAACCCTGTCATTGACACACACATGCCTACTCCACTCACCAGCAAGACAAGAGACATCTTGAACCAATGGGCTACAATTGTGGGAGAATCCTTTGGAATGTTGGGTGGACAGGCCAACTGAGTGTTTGTAAAGGTGCACTGTGAAACTATTTGATTGTAACTCATCAAAACATCCTGTGTCAGAGTCCTTTGACTCTTGAAAAGGGCTCCTTGGTACATCAACAGATAAGCCACTCAAAAGTAAAACAGGCAATTCTTTTTTTCCTTTTTAAAAATCTGCAATGAAGTAAGGCTGCCATAGTGGCAGTTTAATGCCAGCTTCAGTCCAGTTGTAATAGGATTGTTAATTGCTATCAAGTCGCAACAGGGGCTCAATGTCTACATTGAAGGTGAATTCATGTAATAAACACAGGATTAACAAGCTAACAAAATATCACAGAACATGCAGTATACATCCTTTCCTACAGTTGGTTATTCTGAATAGCACATTCAAGGGAACTCCTATAGGTAATACTTTCTCTGATATGGCTCTGCTTAGAGTGATCAAGCTTATTGTAAGACTTCCACTGTGGACTCACAGAGAGAGCAAGTCAATAAGGTGCTCCGTTAGAAGATTGCTGCCTTAGTTCTGTTCACCTGCCCAACGACTGTGTCATTCACTTCAATGGGCTATCCAATAAACACTGGTGTTTTTAATGTTTCGGGATATCCCCGTCCCTACTTGTGAATACATTTCCCCCCTCCCGCCAGACACATCCTCTGCTGGTGAAAACAAACGGCACTTTCAAGGGGAATGTTAACTCTAAAAACAACAATCACAGGACTGCCAAGTAACAAAGTCTGAGAACACACAGGCTATACAGTAGATATAAATTTCATTAGTTTATCTATACAAGCTTTAGGCTACACACTGAAAAAGGGGAGAAAGAAACATGTAGGAATCCTTAATGCTGAACATTAAAAAAAACAAATATAAGGCATTTGATAAGTCCTTTTATCTGCATACTTCACTGACAGCAGGTTTAAAATATTTGAGAAAATACATCATTCAAGGAAAAGGGCGCATATACATATACACATGCAAATTATCTCTATCAGCTATAAACCAGATCAATCCAAAAGAATACCGTCAAGCCCATTTATAAGGGAAAAAACCTGCACCTACTCAAATACACCAGTCAACATGTGCACAATCTATTCTGAGCAGGCAGCTTTCGAAATTGATTAATTAAAAATCACAGTTTTAAGAATGTAATAACAAACACTCCATTATCAAATGCCGCTTCTGAAAACAAAACAAAGGATAATCAAAATCCATTCTTTGCTACAGAAGAGTGACTTGTGGTGTTAACAAAAAGGGCATGTTAAATGTATTTTCCCAACCAAGGAAGCAATGGTCAACAAAAGGTTATTGCACTTGTATCTTTTGTCTATTTCAAAATGAGGTCAGCGTGAGATTAGATGATTCATGCTTTAGTAAAGACAACAAATGTTACATCACTTCTATAGCGTCACACTGTTAACACTGCACACAGTTACTACTGCAACCCTATATAAAAAAAGTTTCAAATGTGTCTACCCTAATAACACCGAACTATCTCCAGAATCAAAATCGCAACACAGTCACAACAGCTTCCCTAAACTTAAATAACTATCTCGTATGAGTACCATTATTTCACAAGTTGGTCTGAACTGTGAAATAGCTATCTTTTATGGATATCAAACAGTTGAGAAGAACAATCAGGATTTATATACTCTGGAATTTGAGACAGTTGTCGCTCTACAGTTAAAGTGTTACAGGCAACCCAACCTCAGTTATGCTGCGCTCAGAAGAGTCTGTGTCTCCTTGCATGTATGCTGCAATTTTGCCTGGCCACCTTCGGCCCAAGGTGCCATCTTTGGATTTGTGCTTTGATCATCTTTATTAGTACCCCACCCTTCCAATGTATGCTGTGCCTGAAATCAAAGCAATGTGCATTTTGTCTCACCACCATAAGGGGGCACCCTATTACTGGAAAAATATTAGAAATGCAGACTGCCACAAACTCGGATTGAGAAAAATCAGGGGGTAGGCTATGTCATCCCATTTACTGTAGTTTTAATTCATGGTTCCCTATCATAAGGCTTCCGGGAAGTACAAATGGAAGACCGTACCTTTCGGTAGTAACAAATAAAAGGCACCGTTCCACCACTGTGCTGGAGAGAACACAGGTCCTATTGGTGGGAGGGGAAGGGGGGTGGGGGTGGTAGGGTCATATCCAACCAATGTTCCAGGTGGGGAAAGCGTTCAAACTAGCAATGGACATACAGTAAAAACCAATGATTAAACTTAGAGGTATAGTTACATGGCTAACGTCATCTCCCACATTATGATTGGATGAGCCCTCAGTCACGACGCACCGGAATTACAGACTCTTCTGCTAATGTATAAGCTATCAAAGAAATAAGGGACGTGTGCATGTACAGATTAAACGTGCACTTTTTTAATTCACTCACACACACACACATATAGAAGTGTGAAACCAGACACATTAGGGATTGCTTCGGGGAGGGGGGGGGGGGGGGGGTGAAATCACAAAGGGAGGAGCAATGACACTTAAGATCACTGATGAGGTAAAAACGCAGGTCCAATAAAAATACAAGATGCATTTTACAGACCCTTCGTAAGGTAGGGAACATTAGACACCTGCCAAAACTAATGGAACACTTGTGTAGATACATTTCCGGTTTAGGCTGGTTTAAGCAGTTTATATCATCAATGACAAAAATGGATCAAATCAGAGGCCTCTTAGCCGTTGCACAAAGATAATTTCCTTTTCACTACAGCCATCTTTTAACTTATTTTTAATTTTTTTTTTAAAAAGGTACACAACTTCAATCCCCATTGCTTTCTGGCTTTGGATAACAGACAAGCCAATATTGATTGTTTTTCCGTGAATCCTACATACTTAATTCACAGTGGCAAATATGGCATTATCCTAACCTCAGAACAATCTCTGCACCATGGCAACCTTGAGCTATGTGCTACCTTAACTGTTTTGTGTGCTTACAGACACCCACAATGTCTATAAGATGAGTGAACAATTATTTTTAAGCAACCCAAATAAGTAGCATAGCTCTAAAAATTGATGCAACTTATCAAGTACTGCTAGATATCATTTCATTTTCAGCTTTTAAGGCAAAAGGCTCAACAGTGGATCAAAAAGAGCTGAATTGAAATTTGCCATATATGAGCATTACTTCAAGTAAGAACCGTGACATCCATTGAGGCAAACTAATTTGAGATATACTGTACTGTGCCATTTTGGACACAAACAATGTTGTAACCTTGAAATACAAATAATAAATTACCACGGTATACAAACATACAACCTAGGGATTGATTTGCTGAAAGCAAAAGGACTGATTATATTCACTGTCCAATTTTAAAAACATTTGTAACAACAAATTTGAAGTGGACTTACATTGTACTCACTATCCCATGCAAACATCTTGTACTATAACTTTATTTTATTATACAACTGGTGAAGATATGCAGCACCAAAACAAAATACTATCTAAATAAGATACTGACCAATTTACTGATTTATGTCTAAAGGCAAATAAAGGTTTCTATGGCACTAAATGGGTGTAGCTTAGGTGCATTTTGTCAAATATAGGCTATTTACGATTATGTATGATGTCATCTATGTATACCTTGCCCTGCCCACCCCACCCACCCAACCATGTCCTCCTTGTTTAAAACGCACTGTAAGGCAATCTCTATGGAATATTCATATTCATGAACATTAATGTTAAAATTCATCTGACCTCTTGTCCTCAGTTTACCTTGTAGGCTACGCTCCACACATAAGTGAAAACAAGTATTACAGTAGGAGTAGACCTATACTCCAGGCAACAACAACAAAAAAGACTTAGACCCTCATTGCAGGAAGACAACTAATATGCAGATAATTCGGTTATTTCATGCTACCTGTATAGTTACATATACGCAAGACAAATGAAGAGTTAATAGCTTAAAGTCAGGAGAAAGCAAATTTTCCTGCTCTAAATTGACCCTACATTCATTTCAGTCAGTAAATTCATGGCTCAGATTTGAAGGTCAGACTGTAAACTGCTTGAACATATGCATAAATCCATTGCTGCTTTAATAAGAGGATTTCCCCTTAGGTTTTGGCAAACAGGTCTTATTCTTGACCAGAGATTCACACATCTAACCCGCATTCCAATCTTCCATTGGCATCTATGCTATGATTTACTGAATTGGCCTAAACAGATGGCAGTGCAATATTTGTGCCGCACAACATCACACATATAATCTATTGCTACAAGTGGACCTTTCATTGCTTCCCATTTCTGACTCCAGATATACGATATATGCTCCATTTGTGTGATCCATGCAAAAGCTCTCATCTACCAACGGCAGACAGAAAAAAACTGCATGATTAGAAGACTGACAAAAGGATACAGCTCCATTTACCATTAACTAGAAAGTCCCTGCCCAAACTAACCTGTCTAACAATAGCACCTACCCGATGGCAGGGAGAATGTGTAGGCTGTTTTTACAAGAAGCCTGAGGTTTTCATGGCGATAACAAACTGAAGCACCCCTCAAGTTTCAGAGCACACAGATAAAGATTCACCGGCAATATGTGACCAGTACCCCAAGTGGGAATTTCCACAACATAACTGGACAGTGCACACAATCGCCAAGTGCTTAGATTTAGTTCTCTTTTGTTGTCGTTTTGTTATCAATTATATCAGTATACAATTTTGTTGCAGCCTTTGCTTGTCTTTTGCAATGCCCTCACCTCCGCATTCGGCAGCAAAACACATGCATGTAAACATAAGTACATACATTTGCTTATTTTGCACATTTAGAACCTGAATGTACTAAAGTGCGTGCTTGACTATCTTAGTAAGTGCTGTGAGATTAGGTAAAAAAAAAAAAAAAAAAAGAAGCAATTTGTCTTAAACTCCATTGTGATAACACAATTTTGCTTTCCGCTTCACTGTACTTAAAAAAAAGCTAAAATTAACAAAACCGTTTTGTGTCAAAAAATTCCGTTTAATTTCAATGGCGGACAATTGAAACCGGAAACTATTCTCTAAACTCAAAAGAACCAATAGTTTCAAAATAGAGTGAAAACCAATCTGAGTATATTCAGTAAATTACAGTATGCAAGGCTATTCAACTATGTAGCCCGATCTATGTCTACAGCAAAACTTCAGCTAACGTACGCAATTGTGCCATTTCTTGACGTGTTAAGAAATGATGCCAATAAATATGACGTGAATCAGTGTCATTTAACCATCAGCGGATGGTGAATTAACAAAAAAGACAATTGTATAATAAAGTCAAGATTTAAGTTCAAGAGCTCCAGTGGTCCAATACAATCATCAGTATGCTACGTACCAAACATGGGATCAAAGGACAACAAAAGGAACACTGAAAGCACAATTATTTGGATTTTTGCTATTCCTGAAATCTAAAAATGACAGTTATTGGCCTCAGCGGAGTTCCTTTTTAAGATTCCACCTAGCCCACCTTGTTTCATTATAGATTACTTAAAACATTATCCCTGGTAATTAATGACACCAGGAGATATATACACAATATACATGCACACTGTGTGTGTGTCTATGTGTACACACACAGTGTATACATATATTTGTATTATGCCAGTTAAACACACTTTCTTCCTAAAACATGCATTACCTAACTCTGAACTGCTGTTGCTAAGCTATCAAAATGGCTGAAAAGTTTAATTATCAGTCTCAGGGCTCGTCAAACTCTGCAATTAAGCATTCCAAATGAAATGATGGGTTAAGGAAGGCATGGGTCAAAAGGCATTTCATGAGATGCCACGAAGGCAAACCAGTACATTTAGGTTGACACTGACAGTGAAATGCCCGGCACACACAGCCATTTGTTTAGTCTGTAGCCAATAAAAGAAAACAAAGAAGGAAAAACAAATCTGAAAACAAACATTCCAGGGAAACAAAAGCCCTTGTGACAGTGATTGTCTATTCAATAATTAATAATAAAAAAAAAGGTTAAAAAAAGAAAAGGAAGCCAAAACAAAAATATTGCTTGAAAACCACCAGATACAAAGAAGAGAATGCTCATATCGTTCTAAACGTATCAGAGCTAGCCAATAAGAAGTCAAGATCGAACCGATTAGCTGGTTAAGACAGTTAGGTTCACCAGCTCTAAGGACATATTTGTTAATACCAGAACGTGTGTTCTGGTTGAAACCAGCACAGGGATGGCCGGTTTACCATCGCAAACACAACAGAGCAAACTTCTAAAGAAACAAGTAATCGCTCTCTTTAACTACTGAGGCCATTCTTATTGTGAAATCCTTTGCAAAACAAAAACACTTAAGTATAGATGGGAAATAAATTGAAATGGCTTGTTCATTTATGTGCTCAGATATACAATGCTTCGATGAGGTGTGGTTGGCAGATATTACTAGTAAAGCCTTCATCTAGAAATAAACAAGGCCTCAAAGTCAGTCACTATCCTACAATATTGTTCTACAGAGAGAACATCAGGCCTACAGACCTTGGGTGAAGATGAAGCAGCTGCTAATCGAGTCAACGAGGTATATCAAGATCTATTGTCTGTCTCTATACAGTACAGTTCATTTCAAATAAATAATTTATAGCCATAGTAGTGTTGATCAACTTTGGTCATAACTTATATGCTTAGAAACATTCTAGCTTAAACACTTTAGCATCTTTAAAAACGTCATGGCAGCAACAGCACATGCCGATTCAAACATGGCCCTCCTTCGGAAGGAGACGTGCTCTATGACGTATTCAGCAGCATTACCGAATTCTTTTTGTTTTGTGAAAATGCCAAAACAACTCTAGGCAGTACATTTGAAGTACACACTGGAATAACGTTTAGCGTGCGACCCTTCTCCAAATTCAGTATTGTACTGTAGTAAACTAGCATTCCACTGTTAAGCAAAAAAAAAAAAAAAAGAAAAAAAAAAGGTAGGCTTTCCCTTGTATGGTTCCTTCATAAGTCTAGGCTAACAGACAAAAAATAAATAAAGAACAAAAGAAAAACAAATTATAATTAATTTTTTTTAACTCCTCGATCGTTCTTTTGGGAAGGCTATCAATTCCTCTACAAGGTCACCACACCTGACCAGTGATATTAATAAATATGAATGATATGGAGAGAAACCTCTCCATGCTGTTAGGTGTCAGTTACAGTAATAACACCCAGATGATTTGTAAGGGTTCAATGATTTGGGGGCAGGTGGGTGGTGGTAGGGACGGTTGGCACTCGTGACCTTGTAGAGCAACTGGTTTCTAAGTATTGAGCACTACTCGGAGATGGAGGAATGGGATCTAATTGCATAATTAGGTTTGACTGCACCTCAAGAGAAGACCGTACGCACTCACACCCGCGCACGCACGCACGCACGCACGCACACACACACACACAGAACAGATGTGGGTAGGTGCTCTTCTGGTCCTCTGGGCTCTTGTTAAAGGGAGTATCCCCCCCCCCCCCCCCCCGTCCTCCTCCCCGGTAGTAATGATGGTGACAGCAGCTGACCCAAGGGGGAGGGGGGGAAAGGGGTAGAGATAGGGTGGTGGTGGAGGAGGGGTAGGGAGGGCGCTCACTCAGACAGACAGCCGTCCAGGCCCAGCGCAGCGCCGTGGCGGTCCTTGACGTAGCCGTTGTGGAGCCCCCCGTTGGGTAACGGGCCACAGGCGGCCGTGATGCCGCAGTGCTTTAGCAGGTTGAGGCCCGGGGAGGGGGAGGAGGAGGAGGAGGAGACAGAGGAGGGGGAGGGGCAGGAGCAGGGAGAGGAGTCCCGGTGGGGAAAAGGCTTCATGGTGGACAGGATCAGAGCCAGGCAGTCAGCCACGTCCTTGTTGGGGGCACAGGCCAGAGCTGGGGTGTGACCTGCGAGTGGATGGATGGATGGACAGTAGATAGAGACATAAACAAATATAGAAATACGCGTTATGAAAATACTTCTTATATAAACACACCTCAAGGCGATTTCCATAATTAGATGCCACTGATATGGCTGTGGGTGGACAGCAGGATAGGCTAGTGGCTAAGGTGGTTGATTCACAGACAAAAAAGGCCCTGGGAGGGGGGGTGGGCGGGTCAATTTGGCCCAATACAACACAAACACGCCGTCTAAACAAGTCACCCTTCGGTGTTTCACCTGTACAAAGTGCCAATGGCTTTAGATAACAGGAGCGTGTGTACAGTACGTTTCAGGTTGGCTTCTCACCTTCCTCGTCCACAGCCAGCACGGTGGCTCCCCTGCTGAGCAAGGCCTGCACGACCGTAGCAAGGCCGTTACGCGCTGCCAGGTGGAGGGGCCTGGAGGACAAGCATCATTAACCATTTGCCAATTACAGTGCTCTTTGCCTTGTTACGCTCATGATGAGTGTGTGGAGCACTGGTCTATATAACACATTTATGGTTTCACAGATCCTCACATTTGCAGTGCAGTGTTAGTGGCGTTTATTAGAGTCGGACTGTGGATCTCCCCTAGAATCAGAAGGGCACACATCTCATGGGCCTGAGAGAACAAAGAGAAATAAGCATGAAGCATAACACACTGCAGGCGACACATTGGCCACAGAGTGGTGTGTGCGTGTGTGTGTGTGTGTGTGTGTGTGCGCGTGTGTTACCTTGCTGCAGGCCAGGTGCAGGGCAGTGTTATTGTTGTCGTCAAGCAGTGTCAGGTCAGCCTTGGCACGATGAAGTAGGATGGCTAGACACACAAACGAAAGCATTGATCTTCTCTGGCGCTCCGCATGTGATTAATGACTCACTGGGGCACGCCGTTGCCATCTGGTGTACACTACTGAACTTATTACATGCCAATGTGGTTAACGGCGAATACATCTCGCTATATGGACACTTTTTCATAGCAGTAGCAGCATTGTTGTCATTTCAGTAAATCTTATCTCATTGTGCCAGCAAATATTGACGTGACTGCTGGAGTTAATGTAAATGAATACATATGTATCTTATATGTATCTTATGCATATCTGAATACAGAGATGCAGATCAGAAGAAAAAAACAAAACAGTAATCCCATTCCCTCTCATTGTGAGCTTACCCACGGTGCCGCTCTGTCCTTTGTCAGCAGCCACCATCAGCGAAGAGCGTCCGCTTTTGTCGACTGCGTTGATCTCTGCTCCGTGCCGAAGCACCAGTTGAAGCCCCGCCACATCCTCGGCAAATGCTGCTGCGTGAAGCGGGGTCCTGCAGGCGCACAGAGACGGCTCAGACTACCAGGAAGTGCAGCTCATCTAAAAGCAGCTGCTTTTAGTTTTGTGTGGCTAAAGCAGAAAGTGCTCAGAAAGTAGTCAAGCGGTGATTTCAGGTGACATAATACGCCATCTTGTGGCCATAGTAGCAAAGCTACTGGCGACCACTATTAACAGCCGTTTACTGCAATACCACGCTGTGGCAATTGCATTGATTTGTCATGGCACAATTCAGCAGAGAATCCACAATATTGTCACTGATATCTGACTAATATCCCAGTGCAGGGGTATCAAACTCCAACAAACATGAAGCAACACAACACCCAAGCTGAACACACAAAAACTGTCACTCTAATCAAAATATTACTCCTGCGTAAACATAAATTAAATCATAAGCAAAGGTTACATTTCCCTACCCAAGATTCAAGTCCGTCTACAAAACTAAATATATCCCAAAAAAACTAATTAAAAAAAAGGCAGGGTTAGTTATTTTAGAGGATACTTGCTAACTTTGAGCTCAAATCAAAATCGCTCAGTAGCGCTGCACCACACATTGAAGTGTAAAGCAAAGCATAGTACTACGGGTTTGTTGTTGAGAGCGGTGTTCGTCACTTTGTTTATGTTCCTATTTAAGGAGTCAGGGCTGTGTGGAAGTAGCAGATACTTTTTTTCAGTACGCACAACAAGATACGAACAATAAGATAGTGAAATGCGAGGAGATTCAGAAATCAAGTTTGTACATAATATGTGCATGTGCATAGCAGGCTATGGAAATACAAATTAAACAGTTTTCATTCAAATAAATACTGCCTGTTGCAATACATGCTCTTCTATAACTCTTACTAGCTTATGTTGCTTATCCACTGCAACCTGTTTACTTTTTAATTGGCTATAAATAGGGCTGTCGCAGTAACCGCAAAAATCAAATACCGCGTCGTTGCTAACCCAAATGCAGGCCGTGGAAAGCAACCGCAGGTACCGCAAAGTTGACATTTTATTTTTTTCATGAGGCTAGCCCATCGAATATGACGTCTGATCTAGGGCGTGTGCGCGCTAAGCACAAATTCCCCCAGCCCCATATTAACCAGTTGTAGCTTCTTATACCGTATTGGTCTGAATATAGGACGACCCTGAATATTTGACGACCCCCCCTCCTTTTCAAGAATAATTTTTGGAAAAACACATTTTGAAGACCAAATGTTATAAAATAATTATACTAAAAATACATTAAATAAAACTTGCTGTACCGTTTTTGAACATTCTTCTACCACGTCAGTGGTTATTTAGCTCTTTGGCAATTCACAGTGCCTTAAGTTGAAAGACCGCTCTATGGGAATTCCTTCATTACGTTTTTCAGTCATGTACAGTATTTACACACTCCCCTGTCAATCTCTTGGAAACGGCCGCTTTTGGGAAGACGGTAAGACTGTTTGCATTTCTAAGTCGGTCTTTTTGTGCTCTCCATCTTTTGAACATTGCATTCAGTGACACCAG
>JAODOY010000022.1:4163270-4174637 GCA_025399855.1 Forbesichthys papilliferus
ATACACACACACATACACACATACACACATATATACATACATACACATACATACACATATATACACATACATACACATACATACACATATACACACACACATACATATATACACACACACAAAAGTGAGTACACCCCTCACATGTGCAAATATGTGAGCATATCTTTTCATGTGACGACAATTAAGAAATTACACTTTTCTGCAATAATAAAATATCTTAATTTATTTTGAAAGTGTGATGCGCTACTGGCAAAACAGCCACCCTGAAGGTAGTTACCTTTAGTCTTATTGTAAATTACTTGTGTATAGGCTACATCTTTTGTTGTTCCAGTAAAGCCACGTTGCACTGCTCTTGTCTGACACACACAGGTGTTAATCCCAATGACTAGGGTACATAATTCCAGCCAACTGTGTTTAGAATAATAAATGTGAAAATTGGCATTTGTTTTATTTGCTTCAAAGTTGGTTTAATAGCCAATTAACCTGGTTTAACTAACCACAACAAATAATGAATGAATGTCGGATGACAATTGCGGAAACAAGGTGCGTTCAGAACAATCTAACAGTTTTCCATTTTCTTTGACTTCGCCGTGTACATAAGCAAACGGTTTGAAGCGGTAATTCTCTGCGAATTCAAATTCAAAGCAAATATTTTCACCACTAACGTTTGAACATTCTGAACGCACCTCTATATCATTCTGCAGTAACTAGTAACTATAATAACAACATTACTTTATTCAGTAACTAGTAGTGTAACTAATTACTATTTCCAAAACAGTAATAATATTACAACTAGTCCAAGTAATGCTGCATCACTGCGTTACATTAATGAAAATTCTGGTCCTAGCAAATCTAGGGTAGGCTAATTGAACCAACCTGCCAAATCCTCTGGTTTAAGAGGCTGCAAATGTTTTCACTTTGGCTGGTTGTTAAGGTTAATTATTGTTCCAATAAAGAAGATCCAATTCTAAAACAAGTTATTTTTCAGAAGGGGCAAGGCAGGGTGATTGTGAAAATAATATTGTAATCTCACTAGTAACGTAACTAATTACTTTTAATACCCAGTAATAATTAACATTACTTTTTGAAGGAGTAATGAGTAACTAGAAACTTATTACAATTCCTGAGTAACCACAGGACTAGACATATACTACATACTTCATATAGTAGTATACAATAACTTAGAATAGGTGTGGAAGTGACAAGTGGACTGATAATGAAAACCAGACCTTACCACACACACACCCCATGTAATTCACTCACCTGATTCAATGAGGAGGTCCATTATATGGACATCACCCACACAGGCAGCAGCATGGAGAGGCGTACGGCGTTCTTGGTCCTGGTTAATTAGAATAAGTAGGATCAATTATGATTACGTCTGGAGTGTATTACACGGTTATATAGCGGCAGCGACTCTTATCAAAATAATGAGTGAAAACACTTCATACATACCAGTGCATTGACATCATCCTTTTTGTGCAATAATAATTGGACTTCTTCAGCATTACGATTGAAGATGGCCTGGACCAGAGGAGGCTGCGGAGATACAAACCTCTGTTAATATGATAACGTAACGCAAGCGGGTGCATGGAATTCATGCAATTTGTCAAAGTGAAACGTTGACCCCATCGATAAAATAGCTGAGCGGTGTAGCTGTTAATGCTAATAGGGGCTAAGCATTAAGCATAACCGAATACAAATTACGCGTTTGCCATTTGAAAATGCGCTGCTTGTTTTCGCCCAGAAGATAGGCTGAGCCTTAGCGGAGGCCCTCTATGGCTGAGGCCTACACTGGTATGGTAACGGATAGACTACAGCTAGCCTGATAGCAGCAGGCTAACGGCGTCAGCTAACAGCTAGGCTACATTTAAGATGGCCACGGTCTAGCTTAATCAAAAGCAACGAATCGCACGAATATTGCTACTCGTCGCAGATATCCACGGTGCAATAGCTACATTCATATTTAAATAACCATAACCAACATAACACCTATTATATATCCGAACATGTATTATTTTATTTTAGCGAGCAACATGTATGCTGCGCTAAGAGCAATAATTTGCCAGCAAATAGACTACGCCACAACACGGACATGAAGAGATGTCTTTAAACCCACCTGGTCTGCAATATTATGTACTCCCATCTCCCAAACTCAACCAGGACGGAGCTCCTTCATGAGGCTGAAACTGCGAGGTATATTGGGATGCGCTACTGTATCCACTTTTATTTTTCAGACTACACCCATTGTTGATTGCAAATACAATTGCTGGCTGGATCTGTCAGTGTTGTTGTCCGTATCCAATGTCTCTGATGATGCTGGCTACGACTTTTCTGTTCCGCCTACAGGCGTGGCGGTGTGTGCGCGCTCTGCTTGTCCGATGCAGGAGCGACACTATGCGGCAGGATTCTGGAACTATGGTTCAAAACAACGTCAAGCAAGCAAATAAATACTCCGATTGAATTATTGTTGTAATCACCCGTATTCTGACTACTTACGTAGGCGTACTCCACATCCTTTAACGTATTGGAGATTCATTTAATTATAAATGAGGACGTAGTCCTCCAAAACCACGGGGGCGCCGTTTCTTCAGTAGCATTGTAAAGAATGTAAAACCAAAAGCTGTACTACGGTACTGACTGAAGAAAGGAACAGCTTGTCCTGTCTCAGCGGCACCGGCGAATATCGCGTCAGACGGTCGAGATTGGTCGGGTATCTTTTGATCAAGCTCAATATAAAAACTAATGTTATGTATTTGAATTGAAAATTAAAACCGTGATATGCGTACCGGTACTGTGTTTCTGGTAAATGAAGAGACGCGGCCCTGGCTGGTCGCGTTATTCCGTACAGACCTAGCTAATCTTAGCTACCGGTACGTTATGTTGAGTGAAACCAGTGCTGGGACACAACGGGACCAGCTGTGACATTGACCGTTGACGTTACAGCAATAACACGAATACTCGGCTAACCGTGTACTACTGTAACGTATGCCAACTTAAGCGTGAAAACATATTTTAGTGCCCATTGCATCGGTCTCAGTTCGCACCGACTGGTCAATCCGAAACTGTTGATTTGAATAGCGCACAAGTTCCTGAACAACAACCTGCCAAAGAACACATATTTGTGGCTGACTTCATGGCAGCCTCCGTCGGCGTCCGACGGTTGCCTATGCGAACAGTTAGCGAGTTTCTCGAGATTGCTACAATCGGCTCGCCCAAGTCGCGTCGACCACTCGGAACGAGAGGCAGTCTGAAGCAAGGCATCAGGTGAGCTTGTTTTGCGGGCAGAGCAATTGAATAGTTAAAGTCACAATTGTGCCTTGATGGTGACAATGTTGTACCTTTTGTGGATACAATTTAATCAGTTGAGAATTCGCAGATACCGTAGGCGTTACTTATCACATTTGTTCGAAACAAATTAGTCATAGTTTGTCACCACATACATTTTAACAATGCATTAGTTGAGCACCAAGGCCGAATATCGGTCCTAGCTTTTCTATTATTGTAGGCCCAGCTCAGAAAATACCAGCATGCCAAAAAACACAGCAGGGACCACCCATTCCCGACTGGGAACTGCAGATATGTTGTCTGAACCTATTGACTTTGGTGATGGGAAACTGGAATGTTAACATATTTCTTTGTTACTGTGTCATTTGAGACTCATTCCAGAATGTGGCTTATGGAATATTTCCTCTTAACCTTTAGGCATTTGTCATCATGTGGCATTTTGATGACGAGAACTCCCAGAGTGCTTTGCCTTCCGAACCCGGTTACGATGGCTGCTGTTCCCTATAGCAGAAGCTTCTTTAGCCTGACCAACAAAAGGAAAGAGTACTCTGAGCGAAGGATACTTGGGTAACCAGTTGATACCCCACACATTGGTATCTCTGTAATTAATTTTATAGTAGCAGTAAACTATAAATGAACCTCCTTTGCTTTTTGTTGCTGTTTTAGGTACTCTATGTTGGAGATGTATGATGTGGTGGCCAATGTGGATGACTATAAACTTTTTGTACCCTGGTGTAAGAAGTCTGAGACCATCATGAAAAGAACAGGTCACTCCAAAGCTCATCTTGAAGTGGGCTTCCCACCAGTGGTAGAACGATACACATCTATGATCACTAATGTCCGGCCCCATCTGGTCAAAGTAGGTCCCGTTGGCTGCTTTTCAAATGTGGAATATTATGTTTATTTTGTAATATTTGTAAGACTTTTTGACTTTCGTTTGCTTTTTAGGCAGTGTGTACAGATGGCAAGCTTTTCAATCATCTAGAGACAATATGGCGCTTCAGTCCTGGCATTCCTGGTTATCCTCGAACCTGTACAGTAGATGTATCTGTAAGTAGCCAATATTAACCAGTGTTTCCTCTAGGATTTTTTTAAAGCAGTTGGGGGGGGGGGGGGTAGATTTTTGTTAGACCTGGATGGTGCGTGTTTTGGCCGTCGGCGTGAATATCAATCGGTAATTTTAAAATGACATTGCATAACAAACTTTAGACATTTATTGTCTGCCTCTCACACTACATATTCACAGGTAGTGGCAATTATTGGACATTGTTCTTTACAGAATATTATTTATAATATTGTAAATATACAGAATGATATGGTGTCATATTGAAAACACGCCATTATTGCCATGGATTACATTTTGGCTTCTCAACCCGTGTAGGGTCCCAGCCTGATGATCTGTTCTTACTGTTTTCTTTCCTCTGTCCTTAACTCCTCCATTCTCTTATCCTCCTCTTTCCTCTCCTACTCCACTTGCTCCTTCTGCCATCTCTCCTGCTTCACTCGCCTCTACTATTCCTGCCTGTATACTATATATTAAAGAACATTAACTACCACGGTGTGCCTGCATGGACACATATTACATACATGAATACAGCCACATGAACACCCGCTGAATGTTAGCCTACCGTATACAATTTATGCTTCAACAACATAGGCCCTGTAGTGGTACCATACTGTCGGGCACCTTGAGCACCTCTCTACTTGATGTATATAGAGGAAACCCTGTTAACTATGTGCGTCCTTTTATTTTTCAATGTGTGATTCTGCTACTGTGTTTACCCTATTACCCCCAACTGAGATGTACAGTATGAGTTGGTTAATTCTGTGTGGCATGATCCTAAGACTACTAGCCACCACATTTGACTGATGTCCATACCATCTGGTTTGTTGTGTTGGAACATATACAGATCTCCTTTGAGTTCCGTTCTTTGCTGCACTCCCAGTTAGCCACGGTGTTCTTTGACGAGGTCGTCAAGCAGAACGTCGCTGCCTTTGAGAGGCGAGCATGTACGCTGTATGGCCCAGAGACTCGTATTCCACGTGAGTTGATGTTTCACGAGATTCACCAGACGTGAGGCTGGCACCTCTATGCCCAGGTCGAGCTTTAACCCCATGCCAACCTTCACCCCCTCGCACACATGGAGCATCACAATTCCCACTGCCTCATGTCTATTGTACATCACCACCACCCTACTATTGTAAACATTATGAGATGAAGAGCGTTAGCAATTAGCCCATTATAACTACCTCCACTAAAGGATACTCTTTAGCAGGATAACCTTGTGGTGCTACTTGCCAATGGCTGTTACAAAATTGTGTGTGTAAACAATATGTGACTATAATGCTGATGGAAGAAATTTGACAATGAACGGACATTGTCAGTGAACAAACACTTATAACAGTAATTCCAGGGAGCAGTTGAGGTTGACCTTTTGCCTGTGTGTAGTGTTGACTTTGAGAAAGACCCCACTGGGGTCTCAACGGCGCTCACAACGCTTCAACACGTCTTTGTTACAAGATGGTTTTTCAAATTTCTTTTTCAGCTTTTGCCATAACTCATTATAGGAAATAATATGCTTTACCCTTTTAATTTTTTGCAAACACAAGTTTTAATATATTTTTTGGTTATTGTACTGAACTTGATGCCATCTGAATTATTTCCTTTTAATCCTGGGAAGGATGTGGTTTTGATCTTTAGTTAGATTACGGAATTTAACATGTACATATTTCGAAAAACAAAATCCCCAGTGTGCTGAAGGACAATTAGTGCTACATTTTACTCATGTAAAAGAGTGCTTTTAGTTATCTTTTGGTCCAAGGGTATTATTTAACTTAAGATTTACATGCTGTGGTGGTTGTAGACATTCAGACTTTGCTTGCCATTGCAGTAATGGCTTATTTACAGCCCCACACTGGGACCTACTGGGTAACTAACAGGAAAGATTGAGAAAACTAGTCTTTTTTTTATTTTATAATGGTCTATTCTCCACATTGGACTAAATTGGGGAGTAACATTCAATTTAATTGTAATAATAATAGTTTTAAATACTAAGTTACACATTATATATGGAACTGTTAGGATCGGAGAAAATATTGAGTTGAGTAATATACATCCTAGTCCTTCTTGTGGTATTTTGTTAAAATAAATATAAACCAAAATGTCAGCTATATTGTATTGCTACTTTCTGCCATGTAAGTTCTCAGTAAATAATATACAGAGGTCTGTAGAATAAAACATTGTTGCAGATGGGTTCTTTGATTCATTTATTTATTTGAGTTTTGAGACACTTTATTTTAGTGAGTTCTTTATAATGCATGATTGTAAATTAGAAAATAGGTGAATATATTTTGTTGTGTATACAGTAGTTTTGTTAAGTGTACATTATGATGTTGATATTTCCCCCTGCACCATCCCCCCCCATGAAACAAGGGCTTAACATAAATCAATGATTGTACTAATGTTCCTAGGCATCAGTTGATATACTAGGCTAGTAAGCAGCTGTTATTCAAATGTTGGTCGTCATAATGGCTAACCTTTTTACCCGTGTTCTACTCAAATAATACAAAACTGTTCAGTTGTTAGGTTTAACATGTATTTGTTCTGTCAATTAATGAGATAATTCTCTATGGACATAACACATTACTTGAACAACAGTCAATTTAGAGACAAAAAAAAAAAAAAAATATATATATAGTTTTAAATGGAATACTTTTTCCATACATTTTAAGTACTTGACTTGAAATGACCGCTTGAGCTACAGTGAGTGTATATACAATATATTAATAATATACTAAATATTCTTGTCAGTCAAACCATATATTTACCCCCCACCAAATGTTTTGGGGGGGTATAGGGTCTTACTGCTTTCCTTGCACAAAACCAGAATGTATCAAATTATATCCTGTAGTTACAGGAGCAATGTTTGGAGTCGTTGCTAGTTACTTGGAGGAAATAAGAGTTTTTTTTGCTGTCATGCTTTATGTATAACTTCACGCAATCATTGAAAAGGTTACTATTGGGACTATTAGATAGGATCCCTTGTCTACATTACTTTCACTGTTATGTGGAGGTCACTGGGGCAACTTGGGCTCACTCTAAAAGCCAACATGTACTTTATGTGAACAGTGTGGCGCATGTAATCGACCAACCAATGTCATTTGAGTAATAAACATGGGAAGGCATTTTAATGTACACACTTGCTTTCTTTCCATTATTTGTTTGAAGTACTCTTATGATTGCTAAAATCTGTTATAGATGTTTTATTCCTTTAGTCACTGCAGCAGGGCCCACCTTGCTACATGTTTTGGACACTTAGACATAAACATATCACCAAACAACAAATCACGTATGCATGCATTGACAGGAAATCACTGGTGCCCCAGTGTAAAGCCAAGAGGCGTAACCACGATTATGTGGTGAAGAACCAATGGCAGTCGACACAAGAAACCAGAGTTGAGCAGAGGTATGTGGGCCAGTTATTAATACCACACAAGATGTGCTCCTTGGCCTGTGTCCCTCGGTCATGCCAGTCTCTCGTGTAAATACTGAAGCCAGTTCAAGTGATATGTAGCATTAGGCCTCTTTACTGTTGTTCTCTGGACTGCTCTCATTGGTACAGGTGAAATGGAAGGTCATAAATAACCAGAATATGTCCTTAAGGAACACGTGAAACTGATGGTCATGAATAACCTGAAATTAAATGTAGGCAATACCTAGTTACCTGACAAACCATCTAGATTGAACTTCAAATTGGGTAGCTCCATTTTATGTTAACTTAAAAGCTGTTTGTGGTCATCTAAGCATTTGAGATAAAAGAGAACACATTGTTAATAAAAACTTTTATTTTTACATTTTGTTAAGTTTTCATGTATTTGCCATCAAGCATCTCTTGCCATGTGACCCATCTAGCTTATCCCAACCTTGAGCCCTTATGCAATGAATTCTCCCAGCTGTCACACACCACCTATATCCTCTATGATCAAAATGAAGTTACCTTAAACACCAACCACATGGAAGAACATATGAACAATGCAAACCTAATAAAGCCAGGTGTGACGGCAACAAGGCATGGATATTTAAAATGAGAAATAATTCATGTACATGGATAGACTAGTGTTGCAGCATGATCAAAGATCAAGTGTTAACTACACATCAATTGGAGTGTTGACACAGGTGAAATAGCTAGACCTGTGGCATAAGAGCAAGCTTGAAACATTTAACTGAAATACCTGCAAAACCTCCCAATCTCTAAACCCACAAACCTAGGCAAGAGTTACTGTATATATATATATACAAAAGATACTGTAGCTGCATGTTTTCTTTGTTCATCGCAGGTATTGTCAAAAAGCTTAACGTTAAGATTTCTCAGTATGAACAGATTAGCAATTACAAAAACTAAGGTAATTGGTGTGGTTACACAAGCAACATGGTTGCTTACTGCTCATACATTTCAAGCTATACATATATACTTATGTACACAACGTATAAATATAATGAAAAACCCACCTAAGCTTATAATTTAATAAATGTCACACACCCTCAGTAAAAAATACACTAAATTAACCTCGGGGTTCTATTGCTACCAATTAGGCATTCCAATCTAGCAAGTGCTCATTTAGGAGTAGCAGTTGGTGACTGAAGCGCGCTCTGCAGGGGATTAAGTAATAAACACCCAAATAAGACAAATAATCAACAAAATATAAACCCCGTCGCCAGCCCCCAGCTGCCTACATTTGTTGAAGCTTGCTCTTAAGCCTTTCCTTTACAAATGTTTTCCGTTACTTACACCTAATAGTGTGTAACTGTACATCAATTACAATGTTCAGTGTAATCCTAGACTCATTCAAAGAGGGGATTCATTTCTGTCTAAATTACAAGATGCTTATTTTGATCATAGGTGATACAGGCAATTGGAGAAAACACTACACTTCACACTACACAGAAATAAAAGGGAGACCAAATATTTAAAGGGGCAGCATTTTATAAGGATTCTCATGATTGTGACTATTTTTTAATGGACGTGCTGAATTGAGGAGGGTCTTTCCCCACCCCCCTAAACTGGAGTGTGTCATATTGGGAGTGCAATCTATGGAAGGGTGGGATTACATCTGGGGGCATTGCATAGAAGAAAATTTGGGGGTGTAAGTGGGAGATACATTTGAGTGAGAATCACTTCTTAAAACAAAAGCAGTTTACATCAGATTAACAACTGAATTTGTCATTTTGCCAAAACATTCTCTTTGAATGCCATTGCTTTACTCAATTTGCCTGTAGAGACAGACTGTACCAGTAACTCAGGGAAAAGCCTAGATTTGTGATGGTACATATTCTTGAGTCTGTTGGTGGGTGGGGGAAGTGTAAGTGTGTTGTCAGTTTTCCCCTTCAATTTCCAAATACAGCCATGGTGGGAAAACTCTACATTAAACAAAACACACTTAAAACACTAACAGCGGAAAGACTTAAAAAGGCCCCCCTTTTCTTTTTTGGGAAATGGCATTAAAATTGTACCGTCTCTTTGAATCCCATTTCCCTAGAGTTGCCAAAAACCGGGGTCCACTTAGATCCCAAATTTTATATTTCTTTTTCCACACTACCATCCCCCCCCCCCCCCCACCACCACCTATCGACTAGGTGTTGTTCAGCCTGACTTGGCCCCCACCAGGGCCATGAGTCCTTCAGTGCTCATGGACTTGGGACGCTCCAAGGGGAAGCCCAGGGCTCTGCTCCACACCAACTGGGCCAGCACACCCAGGGCTCGAGACACTCCAAACAGCACAGTGTAGTAGTTCATCTCCGTCATACCGTAATACTGCACGCACACACACACACAGCATTTCAAGTAATTCTTGAAGTCAATACAACAGTGAGATGAGAGTTCTGTATAAAAACATCCATTCACCTGCAACAGCACTCCACTGTGGGCATCTACGTTGGGCCAGGGGTTCTTGGCCTTGCCCTGTTCCAGAAGCACGTTGGGCACAATCTTGTACAGCTGGGCCACCATCTTGAACATTGGGTCATTGGGCAGGTGCTTCAGGGCAAACTCCTGCTGGCAGGTGTAGCGCGGGTCAGTCTTCCTCAAGACGGCGTGGCCATAGCCAGGCACCACCTGCAGGGGGCGAACCAAGACCACCACATGTCAGACAATCACCGGGGTAAAGAGAATATGAAATGCATGTAGCACAACAACAGTAGGGTGTGTTTAGTCTTGCAGAGCCAGCCTTTAAAGTCTGGGACAGAGCACTGGATAACTGAGCTAAGAGTCCTGCCTACTTGACAGGAGAGATTTTTTGACTGAAGTGCACGACGACCAACTTTGTAACTTAATGACCAAATCAGAGTTTCAAATTATACTGAGGAATTTGTTGGGGGTAAAGTCAGCTATTGCAAGCCAAATGTAAGCGAATACACATGTCAAATTCAAGAAATACCTCCTCGCATTTCTCTACTCGCTTACCGTTCTCTGTGCGTGTAAAAAAAATAATAATATGGTACTTGTACACAGCCTTGGATCCATAAATTGGAGCATAAACAAAGTGGCGAACACCGCTTGTATCAACAAAGCCGTAGCACTACGCTTTGCTTGACGATGCATTTGGACGTGTGATGCGCCGCTCGCCGAGGACCGTGGAACAATACAGTTTTGATTTAATCTCGAAGTTAGCAAGAATGACTGACCATGCCTTTAAGTCTGGCTGTTTGCAGGTCTTGTAAATCTGTTAAATAAATATGATACAGTTACTGCTTAAAATAAACGGAGACCCTGAAATTAGTAGATAAAGCACTACACTAGCATCATGCAGGAATTATGTATACAGACGTCAAGTTCACTGGGGGTATAATGGATCAGACATTCAGCACAAGTTGCTTATGTGACTAGTGCTGGGACGATTAGTCGACGTAACCGGTTACTTAATACGTCGATTTGGTAAATATATATAGACTGGGAAAAATATACTATGCTCCGATCTGAAAAAAATAGTGGACTATTAGTGGACTAATGGACTATGAGAGGCAGCAATGAGCTGCGAACGCGCTTAGTAATCCCGAAACCAAAAGAAGAAGACAAATGTGTG
>JAODOY010000022.1:4174737-4212102 GCA_025399855.1 Forbesichthys papilliferus
TTGCAGAAAAGTGTAATTTCTTCATTGTTGTCACATGAAAAGATATGTTCACATATTTGCAAATATGTGAGGGGTGTGTTCATTTTTATGAGATACTGTACATACATGTATTGTACTTTTAAAACCATTGTCTGAGGGGCTTCCTTATACAAACTACATTTACCAGGGTTGCTAAGAGTGAAGCCACCAGGATGGACATCAGCAACCTGGCCCGTGTGTTTGGCCCCACCATTTTGGGCCATGCGGTTGCTAACCCAGAGCCTATGATGATCCTACAGGACACTAAAAGACAGCCAAAGGTAAATGGCCACATGGTTATCTTGGAATGTCTCTGAATTTTAACATCATGTGTAGGTGAATCTAGTCAATTTTGCAATCCTGAGATGAACATGATAATTCTGAGCAAGCAAACTATGAACAATTGAAATTATGTATATGGTAGTGTGGCCCCAGGCTGTGTTAGCATATTCTGAGAGATCTAGAATGGTTAAAACACCACCCTACCCTACTTTTGCATTTCTGCGTTTTCTTTATATCTAGCTACAGGGTGTATCTACAGGGTGTTTCACTGCTGGTTTGGCTTCTAGGATGCTGAGGCAATGCAGTGAAATGCTGCACTATGTTTTAACATAACCACTCTGTTCAGGTTGTAGAGCGGTTGCTGTCCCTGCCTTTGGAATACTGGAGCCAGTTCATAATGGTGGACAACGAGCAGCCTCACCTAGATCACATGGTCATCGAGAATGCAAATTGCTACTCCACCCCGGACATGAAAAGTAGGCTGCAGCCAGAATCACACTATATATCACAATATATTTAGACATCCTTGCTTGTAATCTGTGTTTACATGGACTGATGAAGGAGTAAACTGTTGAGAGGTTGATATAGAGCAGGCCCGGGCAAAGTCTGTCCCGGGGGCCAGATGCGGCCCGCCCGGTACATCATCAAACATAATACAACATTACATTGGACTGGACATTATACTGGACGAGCTTTGCAAAATGTTAGTTTATTTACTGTTGCTTAAAAAAATACATAGTTAAAGTGAACTGTTACGTTTTATTAGAAAAATTGTGTTGCGTAGGAATAGCCTTTATGCTAAATATGCAAGTTAGCAAAGTTAGCTATTTTGTGTTGTATTTTTAAAAAATTAGCATGTTTGTTAACAAAGTAACGTGGCCCGCGAAGTTATCTGACATCATCAATGTGGCCCCCAAGTGAAAATAATTGCCCATCCCTGATATAGAGGGTAAGTGTGTGGTTCTGGAAGTAAATTTCCCATTTATTTTCTCCATTTACTTTTTTTTTGCTCCAAATCAAATTGTTTATGGTCATGATCACTCGTAGCGAGATGGCTTGGTTCCAGGCTTAAAACTCTTTAAATAAGTATTTCACGAAAAGTCAATGGAGAAAATGTATGGGAATTATTCCTCTGGCACCAGAGCCCCCAAAAAGGTGGGTGGTCACTGTTGCGCTTTATTGGCAGTAATTGTGACTGTTATTGCAGTGAGCATGTTAGGACCTCTTACTACACCAGAGCACCAGCTCAACAAAACGCCCTCCTCCAGCTCTCTGTCTCAGCGTGTGAAGTCCAGCCTGACCCCCAGGTATCTGCAAATGGCTTCTTTTTTTGGCCACCATTTATCTTTGTGTTTTCAGCCGTGGCTTTTAATTTAGTATTATGTACATTCTGTATTACAGGTTTGGAAGCAAAAGTAAATCCGCCGTTGGATTTTCCCGCCAAGGAAATTTCTTTGCATCACCGCTCCTCAAGTAATCCAAGCAGACTTGGTGAACTTTTTTTTGTCTCCAGTTTCCACCGCAATATTCAGAATTCTACTCCATTTGAATTCCAAAGACATGGTGCTTCCATGATGATAATGCCAGCATTTTAGACTGCCTTCCTAAAGTATTTCACATTTATTTTAATTATACACAGCAATAGTTTTAGGATTTGTATTTTATTTTTGGCTGTAGGTTGAACAAGCAATTTAAGAGTGATTTGCATACAGAATTACAATCCAGTTTTAGAGCTTTTCAACTCATGTATCACTCAGAAGTTGAAGAATTGTACATGTAGAGGTATATGTAGTTGTCTTGTTTTTGTCATTTGCTTTATAAGAAATGTACTCTTAACTTTCAGGATTATATTTTTAACTATGCCATCGTCATGTAATAACTATGTAATCCTTCTTGGTACTTTGGCATTATGACTAAGGTGTGCGTCTATCTAGTTATCTACCAGTTTATGCATGTTTGAAGAAGTGTGTTTGTGTTGTCTTGAGCAAAAATAATTGTATAATAACTCCTATGTAGGAGTGTTTGGTCTTCAGCATCCCAAGAGGTCCCAAGGAACTGTTTTAATCAGTGACTGATGAGCTTTGACAGACCATTATGCTCCCTGTACAACTGTTTATTGCTTTCTATTGTTTACATAGTGGGAGATTCAATCTTCAGGTAATCCCGTATAGATGGCAATTAGTTTAAACGTGGCATTGTGGCAGGTTTAGCCACACGATTTACAAGTATACTATGCAATGTCAAATTTGTAAAATACATTTTTAACATTTTTGAAAACTTCTATTTTCTTTTTGATTGGGGGGCTTTTGGTATAATACAGAGGCTTTTGCCTTTTGATCCTTGGCAAATTAAAAACCTCCGAGCCTAAAAGTAAACCTATAACATCAAAGCCATGGCCAAAGAAGTGGAGTGTTCTTGATGTAGGCCTGGAAAGCTGGGCTGGCTCCCCACTTCTTCAAGGCCTGCTTCTCCAGGATGGGGATGCCACTGACGTGACGTAGCAGGAACCACACGAAGAGAGGTGACCCAACACTCAAATACTGAATACCCTGCATCACAGAAGAGGCTGAGAGCCAGAGACCAAACCACTGCATGATCTCTCCCAGGTAGTTGGGGTGTCTGCTGTAGGCCCATAGTCCACTCTGGATGAACCTTCCCTGAGGGGCAGTCATGTTTGGTTATATTAGGCTACAAATATGTATTTACAGTCACAGGTATAAGATATTCCAAGCTAATTGTAAACTAATAGCCTACACTTCTTGTCGAATTCACCAAATATCTACTCGCATTTTGCTAGGTTACCATTCTCTGTGCATGTTAATCAAATTACACAATCCTGACTGTCAATGGGAACATAAAGTGGCGAACACCGCTCACAACAAAGCCGCAGTACTGGCACTATGCTTTGCTTCACAATGCGTTTCAATGTGTGAGGTGGCACTATGGAGGGATATCTATTGTTTTTATTTGAGTTCAAAGTTAGCAAGCGTACTTGAGAATCACTAATGCTGCCTTTAACTGGCAGACAGCGCAATAGATGAGTTTATTCCCTTGTAATGGGGGCAAGTAATTACATGCTCCATGTAACAACCGTTTTTTCTGAGGGAAGGGGATGCCAAACTAATTCCGATCAGGTATACAAAAAAAAAAAAAAAACGTGAGCACAGTGACATTAGTGAGCACATCAATTACTAAACTAACCATGTAATGATACTGTATATCATGACTTTCTTTAAAGTGGAAATGTCTAATATCTATTAGAATTTTGGATTGAGGAAGCATGGTAGGCTACAACCTTTTGGGCAGGGTATTTCCACATGTAGTAGCCTACTGTACATGACTCAAGTGAATGTCATGGAAATCCTTACTTCCTCAATTTACACAGTCTCCAAGACATGCAAGTGGACAAACCACATGTCTCATGTTGTGTCTGTGATGGTAATGTCTTTTCTCAGCTCTGCCCCCCATTCTGGCCAATACATACACACTACCCATTCTGGCCAATTAAAGAGCTGTTTACTCACAGCATTTTGTGGGTCACGTTTGAAGAGCCACTTCTGCTGGTCAGCGATTGCCTCGATGGCAAAGCCGAGACCCCATAACCCCCAACCAACATAGTCCCTCAAACCCAGGAGAGTGTCCTTCCTCTGAATGTTGAGCATCAGGGTGGGAAGGAGGGTCATAAATATCCATACAGCTGTGAAGAAGTAGTTCAACTTCACCATCTTAACTCAGCAGTGCTATTAAATAACAAATAATATAAGCGATTACAAGAACAAGGGTAGGTCAAGGATTATGGTAATGTGTGGAAGGTGACCGCAAAGGCCCCATGTACCTTGAATACTCCAGTAAACAAAGAAGGACCCTGGGCTGTCTCTGACATTGTTAAATCTGCGATCATGGCCGTCCTTCAGGATCCGCATGAAGAGGAATGTCCCCAGCCTGCAGGTAACATGTAGCAACGCTGTGCCTCCATATTAACCCAAACACTATTCATTAACCCAATTGTAATGCCTGGCATTCATCGGTTCTACAACACTGACCCTGCCAATGTAATTTCTCATCTCAGTTACAATCTTGATGAAAGAGTTGAAACAATATTCCATATTTCTTTTTTTTTTAAGTATAAAATCTCAGGTTTGTGTTATGATGTAGTGTAGTTTGTTTGGAGTATATGGCTAACCCTGGTTGGGGTCTAATCTGCCTGGTTTACCTGAGTCCCCATGCTGTAACCAATCCAGTCTGCACATTCTGCCGGACATGGTTTGCACCTCCCCAAACACGACTCAGGTGGGCAAGTAGTATAAATGTGCCAGACCCTTAAAACAAGACCACATAAGTCATACGTCATCTTGAGCAAGTGCATATGGTGCATGGCTCTGTCTAGAAGACGTGTGGCATATTAAGGTGTGTTCAATAAATCTTTTACCCAGTTTAGTAGCCTACAGACAACTGGTTCCAAAGTTCAAGGTAAAAACAACCAGTGCACAGATCACAGTGGAGATTCAGAAGAGGAAGACATTTTTCAAGCTGACTATTATTTTACAAAGGATTTTGTGGGTGTCTGCAGGTAAGTTATATATCTGAATGTATATATATATATATATACATTCATTTACATCACAACCTCCTGGGTAGTAGTAGTGGTGAATATATTTGGGGACGGGGGGTCAATTGAAGGTCAAATCCTCATGTCCATAATTCTAGATGTATGCAGAATTTCAATAACATGTAGGCCTACACTGCTTGGTATTTCCAACAGAACTCACTATGATAGAATAGTAGATACATTTGAATTGCAGCTAATAAATTGCTGTTACAATGTAACCATGGATGTTTTCACTGCTCACAATGATTCTTGTGAAGGGGGGAGGAGCTCTGGGTACAATAATTGTATGTTTTATATACCATAAGTAACACTGACAAGCAATGCTTTCTATGTAGCAACCAAAGGTGTTAAAAGTACACAGTCATTACTTAAGTACAGATACTTGTGTAAAAAACAACTCTGTAAAAGTAAAAGTACTGACTCAACTTTTGTACTCAATAAAAATAATAAAGTACAGGCTCTAATATGTATTAAAAGGTGAAAAGTAAAAAGTAGAAATGTACTAAGTACAACATTTGTGCTGGCAGTTTCAGGGCAAAAGCTGACTAAACCTCAATGAAATGTTTTAATAAAATTGAATCAAATATCGTTATCATAATCTATCCTGATATAGTTTTTTCTAGGACCCAAAACTCTTCACATTGTGAACTCAACAGCAGCATGTGGGTTAAACTGCATTATTTTTCATTGCTTTGACACAACATCGTTTCAATGTAGGTACTACATCTTTCAAATGTCATGGATTATTTTCTCTCAGACATAGCCACAACCAACACTATGTCGTCTACCTACAGGACAATTAGCACATTTATACATTATTTTCAAAACTGTTAAACTTTATTTGAAACCTAACACTAATTACAAACATATTGCAATTGCATAATATCTGACATTTGATTGAAAAAATATTATTTTGAACAGTTAGACCAACCACAGCTGCTTCCCATTGTATCCTATAGCAAGGATGGATCAGACTGCCAAAATATTAGTGTATTTCCCAACATGACATACAATGTGATGTGATGTAGATGAGAGGTTCTGGCTAAATGCAGAAGATAGCATTGCCACTAAATGTAGATGGTTTATAGTCGACAGATTTGCCACTACATTTTCTGTATCTCATTTATAATAACCAATTCTGGTAAATCTGAATGAATTAAGTCTATAATGTGGTCTGAGCTGATGGTTCGATTTATGAGCTGACCCGTTCTAGTCTGTTTTATATTATTACGTAATGTACGTAAAACGCATCAACAGGCCTACCTGGGATAGTATTTTCTTTATTACATTAGCACTAGCGTAACTTGCCCGTTTTGTAAATGTAATGTGTATAAAGTACATATATTTGTGTTAAAATGTAAGGAGTAAAAGTAAAAAGTAGTCAGAAAAATAAATACTCGTGTAAAGTACAGATAGCTGAAAAAGCTATTTAAGTATTTGTAATTAGTTACTTCCCAGCTCTAACAAATGTCTAGTTTCAAGGCTAAAATCGAATGAATTAAATATGGCTACAGGTGCATATTGTTCAATGTATTTGGTAGGCTACTGTCCAGTGGCTATACACATCTCGCTAAATTGCAAAGCATCGTTTCATTACCTGCCAAATCATAAAATGTTTCGGTTTGGAAAGCTGCAGCTATAGCCCAGCCGATCCACTGAATAGCCAGGTCAGTAGCTGCACATTTGACTAAAGTGCTTCCCATTATCGCTAGCTCCTCTGTATCCACCAGCAGTTCTTGGAGCAGCAAATTAAATTACTATAATTGGATGAACTCAGTGTGGGTAGATTACAAAAGAAAAACTTGAGGTAGTCAGGGTAAAGTTCAACAACTTCCTCAATTGGCGTGGCCTGACTTAAAGGATACTGGGTGTTGTAGTCATTAGCAGAAGCTGTAGTATTTGCGTTTGACAAAACAGACGTGAACCTATTTTCTAACCTACATGATGTAAACGCAATTTTAAATAATGCCATGATTATTTTATATACTTTCTATAATGTATATGCCAATGTGAATAACGCGCAATCAAAATCTACTCTTACTTGTCCCTCAGGAATAAGCGCCACTTGGAAGTAAAGCATAACATGGCAGAGAGTAACAGTCCAAAAAGCAACAGCGATGTCTTTACTAAAAAGGTCCAAAGGCAAATTAGCAGAAGCAAGGAAAAGGTATCATCTTATTATGACATTCTCCTTTCCTAAGTTTCTTCTTTTTTCATATTTTAGCATTGTATTTGCATTATGCTTATACAGGTATTGCAAAAGCTTGGCAAGAGTGTAGTGACCAGAGATGAGCAATTTGAGGAGTGTCTCCAGAAACTTAATGAGCAGCAGGTAATCCCTCTGATTTGCTTGTTCAATAGTAAAACATATTCTGCAGAAACATTGTTACATTGTTATAAATGATACTACATCGGTGCTCATAGTGAAACTATCATGTATCCCCTAACACAAGTTCCTTCTATACAGACCGATGGGAACCGAATAGCCAAGGACTTGAAGAACTACCTGAATGCAGTCAGAGGTAAACATAGCATATTCTTATCTTGCAAACTTCAACAGTACCAGAAAGCAGAGTAGAATATACATGTTTTTCATCCTAAACAGATATGCATGAAGCTTCAAAACGTCTTTCCCAGTCTCTTTATGATGCTTATGAGACTGACTGGGCTGGGGAAGAGGACCTGGGAGCTTTTGTAGAGGTCAGATGTGAACATGAAGTGTACTGGGAAACCTAAAAACTCATACCACTGTCCTTTGTTTCTCACAAACACATTGTCAAGTGTAATGACTCAAATGAATAATACAGTTTATTGGTCATATACAAAGGGTGAAGACCTCTTGTGGAATGATTATGAGGTGAAATTTTCAGACCAGGCAGTGCTCACCACGGAGTCCTACATTGGCCAGTTCCCAGAGATCATGGTAAACACAATAATCCCAATATATTTTCATGTTGTACGAGGAATGTAACAAAATATCAAATATAAAAACATGATTAACTGCACTGGGGCTAACAAACGGAATATTACAATAGTGAACAGTAGCATAATGACCAAACTCATAAATGGGTATTAATAAAGAATAATATACCAGTAAATAAGTTGTAAACAACAACGCACAGGTATAGTAAGCTATTGTAAGATATACACTTTGAGTGAAATTCACCAAATACCCGCTGGCGGCCTGCTAGCAGCAAGTTCTTATCTGAAATAATCTGATGTTTCTAGACAGATCTGGCTTCATACATAGGAACACACATGAAGTGGTGCACACCGTACACAACCACAATATCATAGCCTTCACAATGCATTTCCAATGAGTGGGGTAGAGCTTCTGAGGGAGCAACCGATGACATCGTAGGGAGAGGTGTTCAAACATCAACAAGCTTTCTCCACAATGACTTACCTTGGGATTTACCTAATGACCTTTAAGGAGTAAATACTGCAACACACTCCCACAAACACAATAGTTGATATTTGTGGATCCCCTATAATTGATATTCTGTAGAAAAGAGTTTACAAACGAGGAAGAAAACTGATTGACTACGATGCCTCAAGACACCACCTGGAGACACTGCAGACCGCAAAGAAGAAGGACGACGTCAAAATAGCCAAGGTCAAGAAAAAGGACTTAACTGTTTCCCAATTTCTTTGAATGGAAAATCATCTAAATGTCATCTAAATAGTGTTATCTCATTCTACAGGCAGAAGAAGATTTAAATACAGCTAAACATGTCTACGAAAGCATCAACAATGAACTGAAGGAGGAGCTCCCTGCTCTCTATGAGAGGTAATGAGAGGTCAACAGACAACTGAAAGCAATCTTGCAGGATTCTCTGACATGTTATACATATCCCTTTTTTTCCCCCTCCTGTAGCCGTATTGGATGTTATGTTGCTGTCTTCTCAGCTATTGCAGCATTGCGGGACATCTTCTATAAGGAAATGAGCACGGTATATTATGGTGTATGACTCACATAACAGTTATTGTGTATCTGGTCTGGCAAGATAATTCTCTTTTCTCTCTCATTTAGCTAAACAATGATTTACATAGTGTGATGAAAGAGCTAGAGGCAGAGCACCCAGAGAAGGTGTTTGTGGTGAAGGATTTGCAAAGGTGCATATGTCTGTGATTTTTTCAGTTCATTCCGATATGTTGATGAGGACTATGAGCTATAGGATTATTCAATACATTCCATGCTCCTTATGTGTTTTTAATGTTATACATGTTACCACTGGAAATATTTCAGGTACAGTTCTCTTAAGAGACGATCACTGATGTCCCCAAGGTCATGGAAGTCCAGCTTCTCTGATTTCCACATGAATTATAGCCCCAAGCCTGCCGGTCAAAGATCCAGTTTTAAATCTCCGGACAAGCCCCGCCATTTTGACACTTTGACCAGGGAGAGCAGCACCCTTTCAGTATCTTCAAAAACCCCACCACAAGAAAGCCCCTCCTCGGACTTCAGAGGCATAGAGACAGAGTCCATTAACAGTGGCACAGAGAGCTCAGCTGCAAAGGGCATTCCCTCTGAGAGGGAAGATGCCACCACAAGGGGTGCTGAAAAGCATCTGGTATCAGAAGTTAATGGAAATCTAGGTGGAGGAGACGCTCCTCCTTTAGACAAACAACCAAGCACTCCTGATACCAAAGCAAAGACAGACAACCCTGTTCCTAGCGACAGTAGCTCAGAGCCCAACAACTCCTATGATTCAGAGAGCTTGGAGCTCCAACTGTCTGCAGTGGGCAGCAGTACGCTTTACATAGAGGAAAAATGTGATATTCTAGAAGTCTCAGAAACCCCCCGTTCTAATGGACTTAAGAATGGTGAAGTTTCTGGAGTGGAGTGTGGCATTAAGGAGAACATCCTGCATCTGGTAAATTGTGTGAGCTGTCCACTAACACCACTGACTAGTGAAGAATTCTACTGTTAATTTATATCTGCTTTGCATAACAATGTTCCATTTTCTTACTTTTCATGATCTATAGGATTTGGAGGAATCAAAAAGCACTGTGGTCTGATGTGATATTATATCTCAAGGTTTGTGTTGTTTTATAGAGTACGTAATACATGACACATTGTTTTACATTTGACTGCTAAACATGTGCTCATTTTTGACAGAAATAATTTCACTATTGGAGAAGATCAAAAAATCTGCAAAATGTGGACCCTTCAGCATTTTAATTAATCATATTAATGGCATTTAGTAAATGTTTCTATAAATTGTTGATTTGGCCTGATGATCTATATTTTATGCTTGTAATAAATAAACCACTATTAATGTATTATTAACAGGCTGCACATTTTAGCTTTTTGTCTAGGCTAATTATTGCTTTTTTCGTTTAGGCTATTGGATCATGTGTTGTAGGTAGGTTATAATATGTTATGGCTACGCACACTGAATCACTCTAATTCTAAAAACAAACTATTAGCTGTTAGCTATTTCCTAACATTTCAATGCAATTTTTGTCTGTTAATTTTAATGAATTGTAATAAACTTGCTTGTCTGATGACTGCTGACTTTGCATAGCATAGTGTGTTCTACTTCCAAGCATCTACTATAATTGTTGTATCCTACTGCGTAATCGTATTCATTTTTAACATTGGGGCTTCCCTGTTAGAAATTTTATTGAGTGATTTGTTGACTTGAAGGTTTCTCACATAGGCCTAGCACCCACCCCCCAAAAAGTTAGTTGCCCGCCTGGCGTGAGGGAAGGGGAGGGACAGGAGAAAGGAAATCAAGAGTTTGAGTGACTCGAGCTGTATCTCCGTTCTTCAACCCAACGCCCAGAAAAAGGGCTGCTAAATCTAGACAAGGTATACGAAAACATCGCTGCTGTTCTACTTCATAGCGTTTTAAAATAAGATACTGGCGTACCTTTGTCTTACAGAATAGACTAGACAATAGCGTATTTGCGCGTTACCGGCCAGGTAAGTTGAGTGTGTTTACACAACAGCTTAACAATGTCCGACAGTCGGTAAACTTATGCAGTTGCAATGTGTAGCCTACTCAGTTTTGCAATGCCGGTAGAAGCTGTGTTGAGCATTTGAAATATAAGCCCACATTGTTGTAAAAGGCACATAGTCAGTGAAGGTTTACATATTTTTTTCACCCACCGTTTGAAATCGTTTTGAACTAGGAAGTAATGCTGAGGCGTTTTAATAATCAACTGTACTGTAGTCTACCGGTACATAAGATACACTAATACATCGCGATGCTCTTGTCTACCGGTAGACAACGAATATCAGATGATAGGTGTTGTACCATTATTGTAACCCCATATTGTTTCCGTTCTGTTAAGTTTTATGTACCCTAACAACTACATGTTCTTATCTTTAGTTAATCAAATGGAAGGAATAACCATGACCCCGACCCCCAGTACCCCCACGAACGGTAAGCAGGCTACTGTAGCTCTACACCGTGTCTTATTTGAAATGTGAGATAACAAGCCAATTATAGTTTGCAACACCACATCCAATAGCCAAAGTTAAGACTAATAGAATAGACTAATTGAACATTGCATTTTTTCATTCTCCTCATAAGCATGCAACATCTAGGCTATTGTGTTGAGGATGCTGCCCAGCCCTTCTGACTCAGTAGGTGTAGGCTTGCTTATGAAATCATATAATCATGGTAGTCTGTGTTACATGGAACTGAGTATGGTTTGAAGTGGGTTTCAACGCTTGATAATCAGATTGTGTCTCAACATTTAATATTCTCTTCTCAGTGAAAAAATATGCAATGTAGGCATAAGGCATAGCTTGTAGGACATGCTGAAAAGAGATTAGTATACACTTTGTGTTTTCAATAGGACTAGTGTAACTAGTAAGCTATAGTTTTTCTATGTAGGCCAATGAGATGGTATCCTCTGCAATGCATCCCACACAATACATACTAATGTCAGGTCTGCTGTTTATGTTCTGTGTCAAATACAGAATAGATAACATACTGTACCTTTAAACATGAGCGCACACACTACAATGCTTAGGCAATTTCTCTCAACTCCAAAGGATATGGCGCTAATTGGTCATTGTGTTTTGTTGATAACAATGTATTTGTCTATTCAGCAGAAGAGGCTTTATATGTGTGTATATATGTGTGTGTGTGTGTGTGTGTGTGTATAAATAAAAGGTTTTGTTTTTTTGCCCCTTAGGAACAGCGGTTCCAGTGATGACTACAGATCCAGTTGTTATTGGAGGTAATTTTACTTACATTTTTCCAGGGTTATGCCCCTCCCCGACCCCCGTATCGTTTAGTACATCCCTCAATTTACAAAGCTGTGACAACCATTCAATTGCAGTGTGTCTTGTCTTTGCAGTGGTCATCAGTCTTGTACTGCTCACTATAGTTGTATTGGGCTTCCTGCTTTACCGGTATCTCTGCCATAATAAGGGAGACTACAGAACCACAGGAGAACCTGCTCCAGGTGAGGACCCAGATGATGAACACAAGGAGCAAGCTCCAAATAAAAAGGAGTACTTCATATGAACTTGGAAATGGACTAAATAATGGCTTGGACTTTAAGGGATGCCTGAATTGCACTGGGTTCAATCACTTGTTTAGCATTATCTGCAGACAGCAACTGTGTTTGCATTGCCAAATATTGTTAATGAAGGAAGAGTTGAGTATCGAATGACTTGAACAAGTGGTTGTGAGAGGTCTGCATTATTTGCAGACCAAGCTAGTGGTTGGGATTTTTTAACTGATAATATCTGCTCAGTGATCATACACAATTAGCATATCTGCTAGCTATTAATTAACTTTTGGTTACCATGTAGTAGTGGCTTTTTTTTAGACTTTTTTTTTTTACCAAAACACTCAAATTGTATTGCAGTGCTAACGGACTATTATTTGCCTGAACATATTTTGCACTTTTTAAAGTGTGTTGTGTTAAACTATATATTTAGTTACACTAGATACATGTATGCTGCTTTTTTTCTGGTTACCTTTACCAAAGTTATAACATTTTTATAAATATAAAAGGCAAAGGTGTTTTTGAGCTTTTGTTTTGGAACATTCATTCTCCAATCTTCCTTTTTTATTTAAAAAAAAAAAAAACTCATCTGTTACAGTGTATTTGTGTCATACCTAATGGTGCCCACAATCTGTTTACCCAATGGAAATGGACACCCAACTTTCAGTGTGCAGTTAACATAACACTTGCCTAATAACAACTAAGAAGCTATTGTTCCTGAACAATGAAATTATCACCGGTCATAATAAAAACACCTCATTGTTTCAAATACGACTATCCGTTTTTCAAATAAAATCAAGATAAACGTGAGCATGTCAGATTTCCAAAATAACCTTTATTCTAAATGTTCATTTTAAATTTTAAGTTTAGTATAAAAAAAGTTAAGTGCACCTAAATCCTTTTCTCAGAGTATCTTTTACATGTTTTGTTGAACTGCAGTGACACTCATCTCCTTTAGTAATCTTAAAAGATAGAATGTGTGCCAAAGTCCCATCAGATCACTTCAGCACATACCCATATTACAAAATATTTTAAAGAGAATCCCTGAACTATAGATGTCCATAATCCTTCAACAGAGATCATTCCATTCCACACTGGCTGTAGTTGGTATGGAGTCTACTGTAAGTTATATTTTACGTTGCTTCATATTGCTGGACCTAGTCTATTTATACTGTTTTACATACAGCTCTGTGATGGGTGGTAAATAACCAATTCAGAGATTTTGACAGCTGTGGCCCTAAAAACAAAAAAGAAAACTTGTACCTAAAACCAAGATGTATGTTTTGTGAGGAATTTAATTCACATTGTATTAGTCAAAGAATGAAGGTCATGTCAGCTATGACGCTTGATTGTGTGGTGGCCAAGGGAACTTCATCAAGCAGATTTCCAGACACCAGGTTTGTGATGTCGAAGTAACATTGGAAAAAACAAATTCACACTAGCATTTTGCCCTGCTGGCCACAACTGTTAAAACTACACTATATAGTATGTCGGATACCCAGTAAAACATGAATACCAGACTTCAAAACTAAAAAATGTCAATGCATCAATTGATAGTATCCATGCTGAATGACCTAAACACTTACTACTCCTTAAGTTTCCCAGGTACTATAATAGCAGCACAAAAATGGTGGAAATTAAATACTAATGTTGCCCTGTTACAGAGGTTTAGATAACCCCTTAGGCTATTGAATGTTAAGAAATTATTTAACACAGACCATGTTGGGAGTAGTAATCTGCAAATTCAAATACTCCGAAATCTCACAGCTTTCATCCCAAGTAGCCACTTGCATATACATATTCAGAGTTGCTTAGCAGTGCATTTCACATTAAACTATATTTGTACAAGCTGCAAAAGTATGTAAGAACTTAAAGACATGATTCATTTTCACCTAGTAATAAACATTTAAATACAATCACAACCATGTCTGAAGGTTGCGTTACCATCATCTTAACTAATGTTTTTACATTGTGACATGAAATTTAAAGTCACAATCAAACAAATGCATTGTAGACTAGTTCTTGGGTACAACCATCTCATTGGTTATACTTAAAACAATTAGCCTAACTAACAATACAAAAAAACAACTCTAAAATGTGTGGTGCATAAAAAAAGAATCTGAACAAATGTCCCCAGTTCCCTTAAAATTATTAAATAAAATACAATTACAAAAGTGGTATTTATTCTGCAGTGAATAAATGCTTTAAAACTGTGGGCAAGTGAAAACAAATTATATTACATTTAAGACATAGTAGAAACAAAGGGTTGTCAAAAATTGTAATTCTAATCTGTACAATACAACACTTAGTGTATAAATGCTGGGTATCCGACTGAAAATAAAGATTACAAAACAACGAAAGGAAAAAACCTAAAGTGTTACACCAACTACTCCTCCATACAGTTCACTATTTGGATTTACTTTAAATTTCTTTCCTTTAAGTTTACTGAAGTTAATTTGCTTTCATTTAGGGCTATCGCCAGTGTTCTATGGCACTACTATGTTTCGACCAGTTGCCCAATAAAAAAGGTACAGTAAACCACTTTGGCGATTGCCAGCAAATCATTTTTTTGTATATATTTGCTCTTAACAGGTGATTACTACGTGATGAGTTTTTCAGAAACTGGACACCATTGTACAACAAATGTGTCACATGTTATCCTGAATACTTCGCACAAGATATGGCATGATATCCCTGCTTAGAGCATTCAAAAAGCTTCCTTTTGTTTTTCCTATAGATGAACCCTAATTTATGTAATCACTAAATATGGCATAAATTACACACACACACACACACACACAAAGAAAAGTTAGATATACAACCAGTGAGGGGTGAAATCTGGAATGATCAAAGAAACTAGACTAAATGAGGACCGGTGGATTGAAAGAACATAGACTAAATGAGGAATGGTGGATTGAATTTGGTGACTTGGAAAAGAGTGCTGTCCTCCCCAGGCAGTGGTATCTGTCAATCATTCTAAATTAGCTCAGAAGTGGAGTACTGCACCTGTCTATAGGGCTCTAAAGTATTACATTCTGTTAGGTGATATCAGTATCGTGGCATGGCCAAGCAGCCTGAAGAGGGGGGGAGGGGGGGGTGTAAGGGACCGGGGAAAGGACACGGGCATCGTTTAGGGACTAGGGATTTAGGCATAGGACGAGGAGGAACTCAGGAGAACGGTTGCCGTTACCAGATGGTATAACCTCCTCCAGAGCCCCCCATGAAGAAATTGCTCTTGCGTTGTGTCATTACAACGTTAGCACCCTGCATGGCTGCCAGCTGTGCTGCGTTGGGAGGGTGACCGGGGGGTGGGGGCTACAAAACAAATTTGTAGGGAAAAGAAAAGAAGTACAAATAAATATTCACGTAGAAGTATATGGATTTCTCCACTTCCACAAATAGTAAAGACAACATGCCTATCAAGGCCAATGCAAACAAAGGTGTATGTGATTACTTGGTTGACTTAGAGTAATAGTTCAGTGAACACTGAACTGGACACTCACAGGTAGGGAAACGCCACTGCCTCCTGTAAAGCGCGCTCCGGTGTCGAAGCCTCCATCCACCATCATGGTTGAGCCCGGAGGGTACACAGCTCCCATGGGGTAGTAAGCCATGGGAACGTTCTGGCCCACCGGCCCGACAGGCATGGGTGCCTGCATAGGCATGAACATCTGAGCACCAGCATACGGGGAGGACATCTGAGGCACCTGCCCGGGCACCTGAGGTGGAAGCATGTATCTAGGCTGGTAGATCTACACAGACACACACATAACACAGGGATTAAAAGACATGTATTGTTACAGCATCTCAGCTGTTTGTAGTGGTGAGTGAATAGGAGCACATGTACTAATATGGAAATATTAGAGCTTACCTCAGAATATGCAGGTGGAGCATCTGTGTAAGGAGGTGCCTGAGGGGACACTTGCATAGCTTGAGGGTAAATAGGTGCACTGTTCTGTTGAGGGTACACACCTTGCTGAGGATATGAGCCTACAACATAAGATCAACACAAGTCAAAAGTTACAAGTAGTAAATTTCCCCACAATATCTGACGATTTCTATAACAATTACGATTACAAATGTTTTAAATATTCACTTTATTTGTGTATTTCTTCTAATTGTTTAATTAAAATATGGCAATAAATCTGATAACAACCAATAATTGTAATAATTTTAACTGAGCAGAGCCACACTATAAACAACGAGTTGCGCAGACCTATTTAAGCAAAACAGCAATGAAAAGAGAAAATTCACATAAGGAAAAACATGGATGTAGAATATGCAAATTCATAAAATACACAGTACAGTTAAGTGTTCCACAACCTGTAGTGGGCCTAATTAATCTAAATTAAAATCCTTCTAATCGAATTATAGATTCCTGGAATGATTCCCGTGTTTGATGTTTGAGGTACATTATATAATGTACCGGTACGGTACGATAACGTACATAGAAAACTGAAGGCCCTAAAGTCATGTCAGTCAACGACGTGTTAGGTCATTATCAATATCTATACTAACAGGTAGCCATACACGGTTCTTTGTGAACTGATAATACACCGTATTCACAACGATTTGAGACATCCGTTGTTAAAACCCTGTTAGTAGTTGAAAAGAACAGCCAAATTATCCCGTTTCGCTAAAAGACACAGGAACCAGACATCAGTTTATTATTGTACGGTACCGTAGAGCAGCTACGTTAGCGATCGTCTTTGTAACGACAGGCAGACCGTGATTTTAGCCGCAACGTCATTTTAGATCGCAATCACACAACGAATTAAATGTACAACGGCTGAATACATACCTTTGTTGTTCATTTTTATGGTTTGAACTGTAGGTAATTCAATACAAATTTTAACAGAGGTTCTAGTGTCGTTTCACGGCCTTGTGACAGTTACAGCACACTTCCTTGTTTTTCAGCTTGTTGTGGTGAAAGCGGTTACGTCACTGGATTGGCATCGTATTTTGAGTGAGTGCGCCCTCTATTGTTCAACACACATTTTGCGTCAACGCAACAATACATTGACAAAAAGTAGGATTAAATGGGGAATGGTCTTTGAAAATCAAATCACATACGTGACTTTCCAATAAACTGAGCAATTTAAAAGAAAATTAAGCTAGTGAGACCACTTTTACATTCAGCTATATTAGCTGCAATATAATTAATATTATGAAAATAGCAAATAGCAAATAAATAATAAACAAATATTCAGCAATCAATGAGAAACTGTTGCAGTGAGAACATGTTGCAGTGACTGAGACACACATTGTTTGTCGAATGGTTTTCCCACTGTCGAGATTTCTAGAGGTGCACTTTCCCTTTAAGGGAACCATGGCTTCTAGCAGGTCGAGGCAGACATTTTTCAATGCGAGATTTTTTTCTTGCATAAATTATGTTCATGACGTAGTGCAAAAGGCCAAATTTGCTGTAATTTTGCTCGACTTTATAAGACAAACTGGATTTCATTAGACCATTTACTGATTAATGGAGATCCGGACTGTTGTAGAAAGGACAACGGTCAATAAATATTAACATAGAGGCATCGTTAACATTGCAAGCCTCCTTATCAATGCAAATACCTCTTTTGTGTGCAGTCAGAGCGCCTGTCTGGAAGCTGAGATGAATTTTTAATTATATGTGACTGAAACAAACTGTGACAAGGACCTTATAGAAGCCGTGGAAAACAGAAAATAAGACAGGTCTTCGCGGTAAGTTGAATATAATTCCCAGTTTATTCTTGCTTGCTATTCGTACACAACAGCGAAATGGCGAGAGGAAATGAGTTTGGGTTAATATGCAATGGTCGTAATTAGCATAATTTATATATTTATGATAAAGAGAGGGAAATACGTAATATTATGTCTCTAGGCGTGCGATCGCGATCATTTCTGTCGCACATACTGCTGGTTACAGCTTGTCCCCAAAAGTAGCCGACGCAGCGAGACTTTTATTGCCCAGGATGGGGGTGGGGTGCTGATCAACACCAGCTGAAGTTTTGACACATCTCCATATGTAAACGGGATTTTCCGCTGCCAGTGGATGACCTTTTATTTGTTGGTGTTTGCTGTTTAATTTAGGAATACCTTATGTGTAGAGACAGCTTTTGTTATCTGGTTCCATGCAGCATATTTTCAAGTGAAACCAGTAGGCCTTTTCAGACGCCTGGAAATACTCTCTAGTCTCTTACTGGCATGACAGAAATAGCCACGAATAAAAAGAAAAGTCCACCCATTTGCTACTTGATTGTGTGTTGCTTTCATAGGCTGCCACCACGAAAGACGTGTTTGTGGATGAGATAGCTGAAAAAGAGCCAAGGCTGTGAATAGCCTAAAATAAACTAGTGACAGAAATCAGGCAAAGGTGAAGTCTTCATTAGGTTTTGTGCACACAGAATGCCAGGACAGTGACTGGTGGTGCACTGAGCCATGGACTTACAGGACCTACCTGCTAAAGATGCTCCACTTACTGTCAATGAACAGGTAATTTACTGCCAATGAACAGGTATTATCCCTTAATTTACTGTCAATGAACAGGTACTACCCCTTAATTTGCTGTACATTAACCATATAACTATATAATAACCAATGAACAGGTACTACCCCTTAACTTACTGCCAATGACCGGGTATTATCCCTTAACTTACTGTAAATTAACCATATAACTATATAATAACCAATGAACAGGTACTACCCCTTAACTTACTGCCAATGAACAGGTATATCCATTAACTTACTGTCAGTGTACCATATAACTGTATAATAACCAATGAACAGGTATTATCTCTTAATTTGCTGTACATTAACCATATAACTATATAATAACCAATGAACAGGTATTATCCCTTAACTTACTGTACATTAACCATATAACTGTATAATAACCAATGAACAGGTACTACCCCTTAACTTACTGCCAATGAACAGATACCCATTAGCCTGCTTTCAAATTCAAGAAGATCTTTTCCCCAAACCCATACTAAACATTCCAGGACTTTGATGTCATTTGTTGTTGCCTTTAGCTATTGTCACAGCCTATATGCCATTCATTGAAATAACCTTACACTGATTCATTTAATTTGCTGCTACTCCACTATATCATCATCATCATCATCATCATCATTTAATAGCTATGCCAATATAGGCCTGTTCTTTATGTGTCTTTACACTGTCATGCATATTGTCGTCTCTTTGCAAGTAACATTCTAGTCAGAAAACCAAAGCAATGCTTTGCATTGCTGTGAAAGCATTAAGACAGCATTGCTTAAGCTGCTTGTTGACTTGGCGACCATTGTTTGGGCTTGCTCATGCTCTTTCATTGCTGTTATTTTGTGTTGGTGTATTGTGTGCTAACATGTGCTTGGCCTCTCTGTTCTCCATAGCCATTCACTATCTGACTGCAGACAGCTTTTTTCAGCCATTTAGTCCCTGCAATTTGACATTCCCTGCCAGAGGCCACCAGGTATGCATCTAGTCTCTTCCTGCATTGTCTCGCTGCACGCTGCCGAGCCTCTGCCTGAGGTTGTCTCATTGCCTCTCCTTTCAAACCCAATAACACTACCACAAGTCGTGTAGGTGGAGTCTGAAAGGTGCATGTGTTACATGAGGGCTAAGTGTTCATGGTGAATTGTATTGTTATACATGTATAAGGGACACTGCTAACTTGTGTTGTAGCCGTATATAGCAGACCCAGAATCCCAGAGGAGTAGACAGTGAGGGCTTTAGAGGGGAGGAGTGGAGAGTGGTGCCAGCCAGTTGTGGGAGGGACATGGACACTAGCAACCACAACAAAACATCCATAGTCTAGGAATGGATCAGGGTGATTATCTATATCTGTCTATCCATTATAAAATCAGTGGGAACTCTGAACCAAGGCTTCCAGGCGACCGGAGAAGACAGTTCTTCTGACTTGGGCATGTGTTTCACTCCTGACGATGCACACAGGTGATTGTGATGTCTGGCCATGAGACCATCCGTGTTCTTGAGGTGGAGGTTGATGCATCTCTCCCATCCTCAGTAGCTCATATAAAGACAGAGGAGGCAGGAGACCAGGGCCCCAAGATACACGAGGCCACCAGCACACCAGATAGCCCCACCGTGTCCCATAACACAGAGGGAGTAGGTAAATTGACTTACTGTGTCATGCTGTAACACTGGTGGAATGACTCATCGTTTTTTTTTTTTTACTTTAACTTAAGGTAAATGTAATGGTACAACATCCTAAAATGTTGCTAATTAACAGCTTTTGGGTGTGTTTCCTCAGTGCTTAGAGAACAGCAGGCTGTGTCTATGGAGGCAGCAGCGCCTGCGGTCCAAACGCTAGCCTCCGCCATCCCCATCAGCGTTTCTCTGGCCCAGCCCCAAGCCACCATGCCCATCACCGTACAAGGCTGTCCGCAGGTAGGAATAGTCAGTACCAACAATTCAGTACCTACACATCTTCTCATGCTTGTCTCACGATGAGTCATTATATACACCAATAAAATGTCTGGAACACACTTGTATGTTAAATCCCTTTTCACTTTGTGTACAATTTAGGTGTTAACCCAGGAAAGCCTGGCTTCCCTTATGACTGGGATGATGGCCCAAACAGGGTCCCTGGGCCAGCCCCTGCTCATTCCCCTTAGCATGGCAGGATCTATAGGCGGTCAAGGAGGGCTAGCTGTGCTCACTCTCCCCACCACCAACGTAGCTACTCTCCCTGGACTCACTGCAGGGAACCCGGCTGGAAACCTTCTTAAACTGCCCTTAGCTGGCCTCCAGGGTAAAGCACATCCCCTATGCATACGCATGTACCGCGGTAGCTGGAATGCCATGGCTTAGTAGCGTTTGTCTGCTAGCCTTTGACTTTCATTTTATCCAGTCCAAAACACAACATCTCCCTGTTATTTAGCATCTGCTGCCATTTCAAGGTATGGTCAGTCATTCTTGCTAATTTCGAGCTAAAATCAAAACAGTATCGCTCTGCGGGCCACCGTGGCGGCTCCTCACACATTGTAAAGCAAAGCCTGGTGCTACGGTTTTGTTAATACAAGCAGTGTTCGCCACTTTGTTTATGTTCCTATTCACGGAGCCAGGGCAGAAGTATCAGATCATTTTAACCAGCACGCACAGAGAACGGTAAGCTAGCGTAATGCGAGGAGGTGTTTGAATTTTACAAAAAGTGTGGTCGCTTACATTTAGCTTGCAATAGCTGACTATACCTTTAATTAAACTTAAATGATACGTAACACTACCAAATTTACATTAACCTGGGATGCGGCCATTTTGATCTCAAAGTCTAATGCGTTGTACGTATTGGAATGGCGAGTGATGGCAGACTGGTCAGGTAGCTGGACCGGAGCAGCGGTGATGCTAACCAACACTGAGATTCAGTCTGTGTGTACACACCCGCACGTATCTATATGCAGATCCACACAACCCTCCTCACTGATCCTTTGGTTCTCCCAGCTGCAACAGTGCTGAACTCAATGCAGCCTCAGCTGCAGAGTGCAGCGCAGACAGTGTTCCAGCCACAGGCAGCATCCATCCAGCACATGCAGCAGGTGAACGCTCAGCCAACGCAGGTGACAAGTAGCCAAGTGACCTCGGCCCCTGCCACCTTGTCTCAGCCCAGCATATCTGTCGCTGCTCTGCAGACTGCAGGACTCTCTATCAACCCTGCCATCGTAAGATAGTCCCTGTTGCCATAGCTCCTCAGTATGTTATTAGTACATGGTGTTTGCTGTAACATAGTGTTTGGTTTGCAGTTCAGTGCTGCGTCGCTGGGAGCACAGCCACAGTTTCTAAGCTCTCTCACCTCTACGCCGATCATCACCAGTGCCATGTCAAATATGGCTGGTATCACCAATCAGATCATCACCAATGCCCAGGGACAGGTGGGTAATAGAGATATAGGCACTTCTCAATACACAATAGTCATTTGTACTGCTCAATCAATTGTCAAATACCATCATGGGAAATTTAGGCTTAGATTTGTTGATAATGAATCCTTATACTTAACACTTAGGTTTACTAAGTGTAGAAATAGGACATTGATATTACTGTGCACACAATTGAACAAATGAAAGGACATAGGAGGACATATTTACAGGCATCGATACAATACACATTTATCTTCTGGACTGGAAATCCCCCTGCCCCACACAAACAACTATTGTTGCTTTTGGAAATACGTTGGCTAGAAGTACTAGCTAAAAAGAAGCAGGTATACGCTTTAATGAGTAACATACAGTATATATTTCACTGAGTACTTGCATGCAAAGGCAGTGTGCTAAATATTTACTTTACAGAAAATATATGTATTAGAAATGTTTTATTTTGAATGCCCTGACAATTGAATATACAGTATAGTCCATTTATGGTAAATTGTAGTTAAGTATGATAGTTTCTAAAATATTATTTACAAATATGTTTGCCTATTTTTTATATTATGTCAAAATGAGTGATATTTTTCCTTTTGTAGGTGATAGGAACGCTCCCGTTTCTGTTGAATCCTGCGTCTCTGGCTGGAGGAAGTCCTTCTTTGCCCCTTCAAGGCCTGACTGTCACCCCACAGCTCATCCTCAACACTCAGGGGCAGATCATTGCCACCCTGGGCAATGGACACACGTCAGTGCCAACCTCTGCGGCCGTTCTGCCCAAGGTCACTTCCGTGCCAGTGCTTTCCAAGGCCAACACACAGGTAACAGACACTGTAAAACATGGCTTTTCAGACTGCACGAGACATGCAATAATCCAATTTGACGTTACTTCACTGCATGTCTCCTTGTGTTTCTTTGACGCGTTGCTTCTGTCCCAGGCTGCGGTAACCACTGTCAGCCAGTCGCCGGTTGTCATAGCCCCACAGCCCTCTGTAATGAAGACAGCCACCACGCTTTCTTCCCCAGTCCCCATCACCTGTGGAGACATGGCAACAGTGGGCCAGCTTGTCAGCAGTATGAACACCTGACTCCTCTCTCCCAACATAGTAACTAGCTCTAGGTAGGCAGATATTTTTAACCAGACTATTGTTGTTTTGTAGAGCCTCTGCAACCAGTCAGCAGCGAGGAGGGCATTAATCTGGAAGAAATTCGGGAGTTTGCAAAGAACTTCAAGATCCGCCGGCTCTCCTTGGGGCTTACTCAGACACAAGTAGGGCAGGCTCTTACTGCAACCGAGGGCCCGGCCTATAGCCAGTCTGCCATTTGCAGGTAACCTGTGTCCATATGTCACATTGCCTTTCATGCAGCAGCTTTTGTATTAGTCTACAGCATTTTGTTCTAACGGTTTATAAAACAACATTGTGTTTTCAGAAATGACAGGCAAACCAGTAATTATGCGTGTTTACACTACAAATGTAAATACAACTGCCAAAAATGACAGTTTTTATTACACAGTGATACTAAAAAAACAGTGACCTGCATCTAACATCACAAGTAACTGAATCTTTATGAATAAAAGAAGGTGTACATATTCCCTATAAAACACATATATCCTGTATCATCCCTTTATCAAGGAATGAAATAATAACATAATATTCATGATTCCTTGACAGATTTAAGTCTGTTTGTGACACACAAGGATATTGGTTATAAAGGTATATTATGGTGTAGCTTTATGCTGTGTGTTCCATTGAAAAGACTATAATCAATAATTTTGCATTGGAGGTTTGAAAAGCTGGACATCACCCCCAAGAGTGCCCAGAAGCTAAAGCCGGTTTTGGAGAGGTGGCTAGCTGAGGCCGAGTTGTGGAACCAGAAGGGGCAGCAGAACTTGATGGAGTTTGTAGGAGGAGAGCCTTCAAAGAAGCGCAAACGGCGCACCAGTTTTACTCCCCAGGCAATAGAGGTCCTTAACACTTACTTTGAGAAGAACGCCTTACCCACAGGCCAAGAGATTACAGAAATTGCAAAGGAGCTCAACTATGACCGTGAGGTTGTGCGTGTGTGGTTCTGCAACAGACGACAAACATTGAAAAACACAAGCAAGATAAATGTCTTTCAGGTTCAATAGTGAGCTTGCAGTGACTTGTGGGGCAGAGTAGCTCAGCATTGAGCTCTTTGGACTTATTGCAAAGTCGTAGTACAGTGAAGCAGATATTGAATGTGTTGGCAATATACTGCATACACAAAAACGCACAAGAAGGTTGAACGTTTTGAGAGAAAATTAAGGAAATTACATTTTAATTTTTAATGTTTCATGATAGAGTACTGAAATTAGTTATAACTGTCTTTATTTACTATAAAGACAGATAGAATTACTTGGCAGATTGGACCTCTTCTCAGGTAGAAGGCAGGTGAACCAAACAAGAGAACATTACTCGCAGTTAGTGATGTATATATGTATAACAAAGGTCTTGGTTGTCCTGCCCAGTTTTGGTCTCACAGTTTATACCTGTATGCAGCCAGTGTTTAAAGAGGTCTAATGAACCAATCTATGTCAAGCATCTATCTGTCTTTATAGTATTTTATTGTGTTGGTGCATTTGTGTATTTGTGTGTCAGAGTGGCTAAATTGCATGAACCTGTATCAGATGACATGATAATAACATGCCATCATACTTTAAACATTAGATGTGATTTGATATGTGTATACATTTATTTTTATTTTTTAACCTTTTAAAGACTAAACTTTTGGCAAAAAAGCAATGTAAATGTCTCACAGCAGCTGAATTTAACATATCTGCTATTTCAGCTCCCTATTCTTCTATTATGTAGTAACGTGCATATCATATTCAAAAATATCTAAGTGTAATTATTCTATCTGTTCACCATTATAATAATTTCTGTTGTTTTTCAAAATGCAAAACTTTTAAATTTTGTACATAACATTGCTTAACCACAAAGGTGGTTTTCAGTATTAAGATTCATCTTTGGAATTTGGACGAGTTAGTTAGTTTAACAAGTTTACAATCTATATGTATAAATGTAAAAACACAAAATTGAGGCAGTTCATTTTCATACTTTTGCAAATTCTTCCAAGATTTCTTTGCACTTTATGACAGTTGGGAAAGCAAAATGGTTGCATATTATCCTTGTAGGGCCATGTTAGATATAGTTTGAAAATGTTGAGTCCTATCTCGTGCCATTTTTTAACTGAACAGTAAAGAGATTTGCTAAATGTAGCAGGTACTGATTAAACTACAATCATAATGATAACTAGTATAATCTATTCTAAAAATATTTATGCAGATGCAATGTAAGTGTAAAAATGTTTGCACTTCCATGCACTTATTGCATTATTATATCTTTTAACAAGTTTTATGTGTTATATGTACATTTCCTTGTTAGAAATAACAAAAGGTCAGTTAATGAGATACAACTTAAAAGGTATACATTTTTTAGTGTTTAAATTAGCAAGACTACATTCTTGTCAATATTACGCAGTTTTAAACAACATACACCATTCGGTACTAAGTGACTGACATTAATGAAAAATGAATAGAATATTTTTCACACAAACAAGAGAATAAGAATAGTATAATTATAATGCTAGCAATATTTGAGTTCAATGGGAACGATTCTTTTTTGATAAATGGGAAGAACATTTGGCTTTTTGTCAAGTGTCTGTCAAATTAAATAAAATGTGAATTTGTTAACCCTCTTACAGTACTTGTGTGTTTAGTGTGAAAATATTTTATTAAATATAGAAAAATGTAGGAACCATTTTTATTTATGTATTTAGGTAGGGCAGATCACTATAAAGCTAGACCGTATATGGGGAAAAGCCTGGATAACATCTGGAAAATCTATTTAATATAACATACTGAATAAAATATAACTGCTAATATGGGCAGTTAAATTATTTGATTCCCTATCTAAATTATAGTCTATTTGATTGATAGGAAATGTATATGCATTTTAATGAGCTGCGAATACTTACTCCGGAGCAGTAGATGGCAGTAATTGATTTCCTTAATTGTAAATAGAAGAAGTATGAACAGGTTTGCGGAAAATGAATTTGGTGAAGAAGAAAGATAAACAAATAATATACTTTTTTATATTATTTGAAGTCTAGTTTGTTTCAGATTATGCATTTAAATTAGGATTTTATTCAGGAACGGTTTATTTTTCTTTTAAACCTAGAAATATTGTCTCAGAGAACGCTATTCATTTCTAAAAGGAGTAGCTAGTAGGCTAACCAGTTAGCTGGCAGACTACAGCTCGACATGTTTATTTTTGTACGGAACGAAAGAATAGGATTTGATGGCATGAAACAATCGCAGTATTAGGAAATTGCTGCGGGGTTTCCCCATAGGCTTCTCCAGGGTATGTTGAGCTTTTCTATGCTGCTTCGAGTGATATATCTAGATACCTGTTTCTAATAATAGAACTGTAACAGTGTAATATTCTGCAATTGCTAACATGTTGCGGACGTTACTTTAGTTACAAGCAGTGCATCTGTCTAAACTCACACTGTAATACATGTGTTGGATGGGTGTTGTTTCACGTTAGTCCGTCAGCCCTTAAAATTGTCATACATTTCAGTGGAACCAGTGGACTTTATGTGCGTGCAGTAAGATAATTTCATATTTTACTTTCTCTCCCAAAGATCGAAAACATATTTGAGTACCAGACAGTAACCTGGCTCGAGGATTACACGATTTGCACTCTGTAAACTCTACTCATCGTCAGCATGGCGTGGGCTCTGAAGTTGCCTCTTACAGATGAAGTGATTGAGTCAGGTCTGGTGCAGGACTTTGATGCAAGTCTCTCAGGCATTGGCCAAGAGCTTGGAGCCGGGGCATACAGTATGAGGTACAGTAGAAGTTTCTGACAACTTGAGTAATGTATTTCACTTCAGTTGTGACTAATGATAGTAAATGGCTGATAAGAAGCATCATACATCTTTTGGCTTAGTTGCCTATGGGTAAAGAAAGGTAAAGCTATTAAATGTCATTATTGTTTGAGGGCTAAACATTCTGTGATAAATGCAAATTAACATCTCTTCTAGAAACATTATGTAGCATTTATAATATAATAGTATGTATATCAATGATATTTTGTGATTTAGTTTTTGACATAACTGAAATCATTGGTATGTCGCATCTTAAAATCATTCATGAAACAGGCTTTTTTATGAACAAATTTGAGGCATGATCATGACTCTCTAAGTAGGGTTAGAACTAATGTATTTTGTGAATTGTCTTTTCTGTTCATTTTCAGCCATATAATATATAAGTACACTATATGTCAAATGGAAAGTTAATGGCAAAATTATTTGCAAAAGCCACACAATTTCATGATATATTAACAGATAATACCAAGCATATGTCCAGCAGAAACATGCCGCTTTGTCCTGTTCAGAGTTTATATCTGTATAATTTATTGTCACTTCCCTGTCCAACATTGAAATGAGTAGACATCCATGTTATGTTAGCAGGGTATTTCCTTTTGTGTACAATTAATATGATCTCAGACAAATAATTTGGTGCTTGTATGTCATACATTTAGATTTCGCCGAGTCAGGCATATTGCTTTGCCAGAGATAAGAACACTCGGTGTGCCTTTGTTGGTTTAGTAAGTGCTCTGTTACGTGATACTGTATAGTCTGTAAAGTGCCCCTTCAATACTTACATTCTTCTGTTGTGAAGAGAAATTAGAGACACAGACTGGATACCACGGTATTTAGTTGTGTTGCCAGTTGCTTCCATTATAATTAATGAACTGCACATTGAAGGACATTATATGCCAGGATACATGTTCTGGTCCCTACACATATGGCCTAATAAGGCTCTCTCTAGGACCATCTACTATAGTTAAACGTGTTCTTCTGTATTCATCTCTTGGTTACTGTTTACTACCTGTAAAGTAATGATAAAAAGACATTTGTCACTCAGGCGTTAAGGCTGTGCCGCTGCAGCCTACTTACTGCGTTCCTGTGTTGTCTGCGCTCTCCAGCGATGTGCTCGCCCTCCCCATCTTCAAGCAGGAGGAGTCCAACCTGCCCCCAGACAGTGACAACAAGATCCTCCCTTTCCAGTATGTCCTCTGCGCAGCTACCTCACCAGCCATCAAACTGCATGACGAAACGCTCACCTACCTCAACCAAGGTGAGCGTAGAGACTAGACAAACCTTGTCGGTTTCCGTCTGTGTGCCTGTAAAAGACGAAGCAGCGAACGAACACTTGTGTACCACATTGCCCCTAACGTTGTTCTTCAACGCTTCCGGCACTTGCAGGACAGTCGTATGAAATTCGAATGCTTGACAATAGGAAAATGGGGGAGCTCCCTGAAATCACTGGTAAAATGGTGAAGGTAAGAGCCTGGTGTCAAAATCACTGGTCAGCCACCCAATGAGATGCCCCCCCCCGTAATTATCTCTAGTCCAAGTCTACGGCCGCCCTCTAATTCAGTGTTAATATGGCTGTGAACCCCAGAGTATCATCCGCGTGGTGTTCCACGACCGGCGCCTGCAGTACACTGAGCACCAGCAGCTGGAGGGCTGGCGCTGGAACAGGCCCGGCGATCGTATCCTCGATCTGGGTGAGCACTGACTGAGCACTCCCTGTCTCTAGAAAATGGCTGGTCTTGTCTGAATGGATTACAGAGGGATCTGGCTCATATCCACCGGATTGGATTTGTGTGTGACGGAATGTTGCTGGGCATCCTTGTACGTATTTTTGACTGTCCTCTACATTTAGGGTTTTATTTTCTTGTAAATAACAAATCGGTTCTGGGAGTGGCCCGATCACGTTTCTGAGGCATTACCATTAGCTCCTGAGTTGTTTTTGATTGTAGCTGTGGGACAGGGGTTATTGGTCACTGCACACAATGGTAATGTTGATGTGGTGTGCGTTAAAAGCACACGTGCGATAACAAACCTGTTTTCACATTGATCCGTTACAGATATCCCCATGTCAGTTGGCATGATCGACCCCAGGGCTAACCCTACTCAGCTTAACACTGTGGAGTTCCTTTGGGACCCATCCAAACGAACCTCAGTTTTTATCCAGGTAGCATGACGAACGACACTGTCATTTGCCTAGCACCTTTTTCTTTCTTTGTTTTAACCTGCCTTCCTCTGTGATCCTGAACAAGTTTCATCCTCATAAGACTTTAAAGATCTCCATGTGGAGCTCAGCCTGTTAAACATTTAGTGCACCCATCCGATCAGTTCACCAAACGGTGTAATTCGTCAGTATTGCAAAAGGATATGTAGCCATCACCATTTTGCCACTGACCCGTGACCCGCGTTGCCAATGCGACGGCCTGACCTAGGCGTGCGTCCCCTGTGTTCTCAGGTCCACTGCATCAGCACGGAGTTCACCATGCGCAAACACGGAGGGGAGAAGGGCGTGCCTTTCCGCATCCAGATCGACACCTTCAAGGAGAACGAGGGAGGAGAGTACACGGAACACCTGCACTCTGCCTCTTGCCAGGTCAAAGTGTTCAAGGTGAGTGAAGGGAGGGAGGGAGGGAGGGAGGGAGCACCTGGCCCAGGAGAGGGAGCCACGTACGTTTGTACGGTAGAATGCAGCGCTGGATGCAATTAGTTGTTTTGAATAGCATCGCATGAAGCCAGCACGTTTCATATAATGTGTCTAACAAGTTTAAACACTATATACTTGCTCATGTTAACATTTTCACCTTGCAATTGTTGTGTGCTCCAGCCTAAAGGTGCAGACCGGAAGCAGAAGACAGACAGGGAGAAGATGGAGAAGAGGGCACCCCAGGAGAAGGAGAAGTACCAGCCCTCGTATGAAACCACTATCCTGACAGAGGTCAGTAGCCCAGGTGATGCAATACAATGAGCTCATATTCAAGCCAGTCAATGAAGAATGCATTCTCAATGCCGGCCTGGACACGAATGCCGTTTGATTAGGAAACTGGTGTTAGGATCAGAAGTCCCATGTGGATCACGGTGAGACACCGGAGTGAACGTGGGTGTGTTTCTTGCAGTGTTCTCCCTGGCCTGAGGTCACCTACGTCAACAATTCCCCGTCTCCTGGCTTCAACAGCTCACACAACAGTTTCCCAGTGGCGGAAGGGTATGTGAACAGTGCACACTGTTTATTTGCCCCAGACATACTGTATGAGGGTCAGATGTAGCCGTATATTTTAGTGCATTTATCTCAAGTCTAACAGTTCTCTCTTGTTTTTGAATGTACTTTATTTATTTAAAGCAATGGATCTCCCACACCCCAACCCGAGCCGGTTGTTCAGGCAGTAGATGTAAGTGCCTTTACCATCACAGTGAGTCTATCTCCTATCTCACCAGCAGGCTAACTAATGTAACATCTGCAAGGCTGATGTATAATGTCTTCTCACACATTTATACAAGTAATATGTTAAAAGGGGAAAACGAATGTCTTTGACTTAATTGAAACATACCAAATCATATGTAAGGCTGTGTTAATGGCAACAGTTTGTTTTGGGGGGGAGAGCAGCATAACCACCATGGATATTTCATAGTTTTAAATGTTTTGTAAAAGAGATTGACTCTTTCAAATTGATATAAAGAGCTCCAGAATCCCACTAGGAGCAATGTACACTAATCACCAGGTGCACACCGGTTAATCGTCTGTCAATGCTCTGCTTGGAGAAGGATCCCTCTCACCCCACCATTTAGTTCCTTCTGTGGAAAGGGGGCTTCGATAAATATTGACTGGTTACAACTAATCCTTTTTAAACAAATGAGACTATTGAGAGTAAATGAGAGTATTCATTAAATATTCATATTTTGTCCACACCTGTGCTAACAGGCTCATCAACAAGACTTTGTTAATTAGTCCTTTTGACTGTCTAATCTGCACCCCCCCCACACACTTCATTTTGTAATCCCACTCAGAATCTGTTACCCACGGCAACACCGCAGGACGCTCAACAGTGGCTTCTCAGAAACCGCTTCTCTCCATTCTGTCGGGTGTTCACCAACTTCTCGGGTGAGAAGCCAGACCCCGCACCTGTGCTCTCTTCCTTCACATCACGCCATGTTTGAAGAGGCTATTGTGCTGTTGTGTTTGCAGGGGCAGACCTGTTGAAGCTGACGAGGGAGGATGTCATTCAGATCTGTGGACCAGCAGACGGCATACGCCTCTTCAATGCACTGAAAGGACGGTGGGGTTTCAGCACTCAACCAAATATGATCTTATATATGATCTTACACATTTGAGAAAAAAAAAAATGTATTCATTGTTACATAATGAATGTATTTGTTTTGTACAGGGTGGTCCGTCCGAGGCTGACTGTCTACGTGTGCCAGGAGTCTCAGCAGGCGCGGGAACAACAGCAGCAGAAGCATGAAAACGGAGAGGCTGGTAGTAGCACATTCTTTGGTAAGCCAGTGTTTGTGTTTATGTCTGTTGTGTGTATTCCTATGCAGATGTGCAAATGAACGGTCACCTTTATTTCTAAGAGGCTTCAGGCTTCACCGGCCCTCATTCTGCATGTAAACTAGAGACAGAGCTAAACACGTCACCCAGTGAGTTAACCAGACACAAAACAAATTATCTGGATCTAGAGCAACAGAGACTCAAAAGACTCATAAAAATATAAACTTGTTATTTACACTGAAAGAGATTCAAAGATCTGGATCGCTCAGAAGATCTGGACTTGCAATCATTAATTTAAACAAAGGTTGAAAAACATAAACCCCAAGCAGGTGTGCAGAGTGGGAAATGAATAAATAAAGCAGTAGTACAATATCGAAAAATGTATTTCTCTAGTCCTTCATGCTGGCACTCAGATTGTCCAGAATGCTTATAGAACCTGCAGTATTCGCAACATTCACATAGAGTATTCTACTCTAAATGTAAAATAGAAAATTTGAAATACCATTAGATACATATTTCTCTGTGACATGGATAGATATTTACATATATATTTGTCTGCGGGAGGGATACTTTCCCTCCCGCAATGAATTGTTGTAGGCATTTCTCACGAGACAGCCTGGAATAACCTACTGGACGAATGTACGAGGTTTCAAAATCCAAACTGCATCATGTCTTGCTGATGTTTGAAGTTGATCCCCTATTAACTCTTTATCTGACATCGCTAAAACGGTGTATTCTCCATGATGGAGTAGAGGACTCCCTGTTATTAACTCTCCTACGTGTGTGTGTGTGTGTACCTGCATGTAGTGTATCACGCCATCTACTTAGAGGAGCTGACGTCCACTGAACTCACAGAGAAGATCGCTCAGCTGTTCAATATCTCACCCAGACAGATAAGCCAGATCTTCAAACAGGGCCCCACTGGAATCCATGTTGTTGTCAGTGATGAGGTAAGGCCGCTCTTATTCAGTGCAAGGATCCCTTCGTGTGTAAACACAAGCTGTCAGTTGCCCCGCTAATGTGGCATGAGTGAAGATAATGTGTTTTCCCACTTGATTTTGACTGATTTGTGTTATTACATCAGATGATTCTGAACTTCCAGGATGAAGTGTGTTTTATATTGGACACAATGAAAGGTATGAGCCTGTATGTATGTATGCCAACATAATAACACATCCGTTTCTTTTTAGGATACATTGTGGTATTTCTGTTCCTAACGAGTCACACACGATGGTACAATGTACACGTTGTTTTTATTTCTTAGATGAGACGAGTGACGGGTACCACATCATATTGAAGTGAAGGCTGAACATGTCTAGGCTCACCGTCTCCCTTCAAGCCCCAGCCCGCCAGACCCTCTAGAGCGAACATTTCATCGCTGTTCATGGAATGTGCTGAGAAAATGAGAAATGGCCCCCTGACCATTTGGGGGCCACCGAACAGTTCTCCAGTTCTCCATGTAACTGAAGCTGCGCGCTCTCTCATCCCTGTACTCCGTCTTACATAGACAGAGTGACTTTGTTGAGTTGCCATATTGAGGCAACACTCTCCTCATTTTCCTACCACCATGTCTCTTAAATGGTTGCATTATCATTATTTCCCCCTCACTCGTGTGTTATGGAGAAGAGATCAAAGAGAGGCCATTGTCACTATCTGTATTAGCGGTGTGTCTGGTGTGCCAAAGCGCTGTGCTCCAGAATCATGAGTTTGTTTTCTGTTTTAAAACTAAAACAGTTCAAGGCGTTAAGTCTGCAGTGCAGCATGATTGCCATCTCCCCTGTTGGCTGGATCCACCCTTCAGCCATTCTGGCTGCTACATGGCACTCTGACAGCTGAGATACCAGCACCAGGCATAACCTGGCAAAAGGCGGCGGCAAAGTCACTTATCTGGACACCAAAGAAAAAAAAAAATAAATGAAAAGAAAACAGGTAATTTGTGTCCGCCCTGTAGCATATACCTGTTAAAGCTATATACATGTCAAAGCTTACAGTGTCTTTCGCCTGTTTTGGTTTCGGTCATAAATACTTAAGTGAGAATTATGGTTTTAACTTGTGAATGAAAATGATTCGCTCTTTAATTTTGTGATCCAAGTAGAAACACCAGCATCCTGTTTTTGTCCATGTGCTATATCCTTACAAGCCTATTTAGCACTTCAGAATTGCATTAATTTTTGGTCTCACCCATTTCAAACATATATTTTATAATATAATCAGGATGAATTACATGTTCCTTTTTTTTTAACAAGCTTATTGTTTTTAATATTTCCACCTGCAAATACTAATACTGTAGTAAGTTGTTTGTCATACCATAATTGCATGTAAAAAGAGAATTGGTTTCTTTTCAATCCATTTGGTTACTTTAATTTTAGAGGTTCATCTGTGCCCCATCTGAATGATTAAACTAAATACATATTCATCTAACAAAAGCAGGTTTTCTCCCTATACTTTTATTATTTAAGAAAATGTTGCTTGTAAAGCCTTGTGAAGTGTATGATGATGTCCTACGCAGGTTTGTAGAAAATGCATTGGAGAACCAATTTAGCTTTCTAGAAAGTGATAATTGCTACACCAGAAACCTTTATCCTAGTAGCCAGGTTATTTGAAACGTCTGTGCTTTAAATGGTCTCGGCTTTGTACTGTAGCTGCAGTGTGGACAAAGAAACGTTATATGACTACATTTCCCAGGCTACGTTGCGCAGGGCATGTTTGTGATGTCACATTAGGTATATATGGCTACTGTGAAGAATTCCTTACTCCATTGTTACATTGTAACAAACCAGGGCAGGCGAAAGGGGAAGAAGGGCGTCACTACTTAAGGAAATTTGACACATTTTCGCAACAAATTAAAGATTCCTTGGCGCGTTTATCCCAGAAGACAAAAAGCTCAATCCTGCCGATTGAACCCGCCCATGTAAGAAAAGGATAAACGAACACAGATGTCAGCGGAATTCTCCATTTCAAGCATTTCAAGGCTCATACCAGGAAGATAAGACATTCAACTTATTACATCCATATTATAACAATAATGTTAACAATAAACTGCAGCTAACCTGTATGACGTCCTTCTTTCCATCGTCTGCCCTTGGGTTTAAATAGATTGGCAGTCAACATTTAAATAGAGCACGTCTACTGATGTCTGATTTTGCCTTTTTCGTCATCTTGCACTGTGTAGAACAATGAGCATGAAGCCCAAGTAGCTTAATATGCTCCTAAACCGTGTTACAAATTGACAATCGCACAATCTTTCATTCAATTCACTTTAGGTTCTCTATAGTTGCCTTGTTATACGGTTTTGAGACATCGATTTTGGTAGAGAAAAACATCAAACTAGGGCGTTAAAGGTTTGATGTGCAGCTCGCATCCAAAAAGGAAACTGCAAACGAGTCCGTTGGAATAAGGCTCCTGATCTCTCCAAGGTAAGTATAATATTAAATTAACTGGTCAGTTATTACTTAGCAAAACGTTATGACCTGGTAATCTGGAGAAGGATACGTAGCCATATGACATACCATAGCCTACTCGTTTACAGACATTTAACATCCCCCGTTGGCATTGCTGCATTCGCAAAAGGTTCGACAAAAATGTCCATGATCGACACGAATGCAAAAATGTGCATGAAGATCAGAAATAAATTTGGGCTTAGACGCTGACAGGAAGTTGCACACTCCAGACTTACAGTTCTGCATCAATGGCCAATATCTAGGCTGTATAGGATACCCTAGGCTACTGCCTAATTTGACAGTGTAGTCACGATTGCCTTTTGAAATTTAAGCAATTCACAAAGTCATCACAAGCCATTTAGAAACTTTTATTGCGTAATAAATGATGGCAGCAGAATGTAAATTCTGCAGTCCAATCTAGAATGAATGAAGGCACATTCCTTGCAGTAGCCTACAAAGACCACGTTTAAATGACCTAGCTCATAGGTTACATTTGGTTGGCAGATGTAGAATCGGAAGAATACTTTTTTGTCTAAACAAACTGTAATAGGAATATTGACCATAGAATTACAGCACACTGATTCATTGCATCCAGCTCCCTCCATTGTGACCTTATTAAGTGATTTGGTTATGTGATGGTTCAGGCTTGCTTTTCAGTTTGCAAATTCTAAACCCCTGCTGCACTATTTTGACAAGAATTGAGAGCAAAATATCACCAAATCTTGGTGATGAATTGCTCCAAGGATGTGCTTTCCTAGTTGCTATGGAGATGTTTCCAGACTTGATTATTTCAGAGCTGGTTTTGATATGAGATCGGGGTATAGGGAGAGTGATGGGGCAGGAATACAGATGGACAGGCACAGGCCTTAAACACTAATGTCCCATTTTCCGAGGGAGTGAGATTCAATGCCACTTCTTATGGGTCATATTCTGTCATTGTTGTATGTTTGTAAACCAGCAAGTATTTGCATCTAATAGTATAAACATATTTGACGTGTTGAGCATTGCTGATAAGAGAGTGAAATAAGCTTTTATTGTGAATGAATTTTCATTTGTGTGTAAATGTGCAGATTCCAATTCATTCCATTGTCTGCTCCATTGCTTTCATCCACGCAATCCTGCTAAGACTGCAGGTTTCCATGGAGGCAGGTTCGTCCCTCAGTCTCAAGCGCAGATATGAGGAGGTGGACAACAGCTCACCGTTCTCCACGTCCAAGGACTCAGACGATGACATCTCCAGCAGCGACAGTGCTGACAGTTGCGACAGCCTCAACGCCCCCTCCGCTACTTCCTTTACGCGTACGAACCGTGCAGTACTAGGGACATGCCCACACGCAAATATATTAACATTTAAAGGTGGAGTTAGTCATTTTGGAGAAAGGTTGTTGATATTGGAGCTCATCAAAACATGAACACCTCTCCTTTCAATGCCATAGGGTGCTCCTTCAGAAGCCTATTGCCAAGGCTAGGCTAGGCTAATGTTGTGTGGTGCGGTCTGCACCATTGTGTTTGTGTTGCCATTTATATAGCTATGGCTGTGTAGAAACACAAATGTGAATACACTAACGTGTATTAGCTTAGAATCACTGACTCTACCTTTTTAAAGCGATGTTAACGAATTCAAAGTCTCTGGTCTCGGGATAACTAGTAAATATCCCGTTCTTCTGCCTGCAACAGCAACCTCCATCCTCAGACAGCGCAAGCCTTCACCCGGCAGGAAACGGGTACGTTTCGACGTGGTTACAGTTTACTACTTCCCCCGGCGGCAGGGCTTCACCAGTGTGCCCAGCCAAGGGGGCAGTTCCCTGGGCATGGCACGGCACCACTCCTTTATCAGACGCTACACGCTGGGCGAGTTTGCCCGCGAGCAGGAGACCGGCCACAGACACACCTTACGACAGCACCTGCGCCAAGAGAAGCTCAATGCCCGTAAATTGAAGGTGGGACATGTTGTTGTACAGGTAGCGATATAATCAATAAGGATCAATACGATCAGTGGTGCTCAAACCTGGTCCTGGGAACCCACTTACCTGCATGTTGTAGTTGTCTCCTTGCGCCAACACATCTGGTTCACATGAATGGGTCGTTATCGGGCTTCTGTCTGCAGAGATTGATGACGAGTGATTCATTTGGACCAGAGTGGAATAATAGTTTGACAAGACCAGACACTTTAGAAGTCCCTGAGAATAAAGCCCCTGCACATAGAAACCAGCTTTTATATTAATTTGATGAATACTCTGGACGAGAACACTTATATACAGTATATATATATAAGTGTTCTCGTATACACTA
>JAODOY010000022.1:4224544-4241416 GCA_025399855.1 Forbesichthys papilliferus
GAGAGGGAGAAAACGAATATATATATATATATATAGAGAGAGAGAGCGAGAGAGTGAGAGAGTAAATGTGCAGATTGCGACATCACTTCCAGTCCTTGCTAATTCTCACACGCAACAGAGGCACTACAGGGTGGCAATAAAATTCATTGGGTCCTTACCACCCGAAAGTATCCCTCCTGGCTATTTACCATGCCGCAAGGAAAATAATACTTTACATAGCCTGGATATGGAAATGCCCCCACTCTGGATGCATCGCACAACTGCTACGAAATTAAAAATATGAACAAACGTGCTCCCGAGTGTAGATACTTTATTCCAGCACCAGCAGTTTAGTTAGTGGACCGAATGAAATAAGTCTTAACCATTCACTCCACCTGCAACCCTCTGCATTGGCCATTACAGATATTGTGTAGCTGTGTCTCTCAACACCAAGCACAAAACACACTGCACGTGTGTACTGAATACACACGCACACACGCACACACACACACGCGCACACACACACTCGGGCAGAGACAGCGGAATGGAGATGAAAGATTTATGAGATAGAGTGCTTGGCTGATTGCTGATTGGCTGATTGGGATCTCTCTTTGTTGATTAGCCATCCTCCTTGTCAAAGGCAGCTTTTCATCGCGCCATCTCTATCTCTTCTCGCCCCTTTCAAGCCAGCCATTGTCTTGTCATTCTCAGAGGTGCGGGCCTTCACCTTCCTGCTGCCTGAATTGCATTATGGGAATTTGACGGGAGTAGGGCTAGCCCCCAGGTGTCACTGCATCACGAATTAGGCACCTCACGGACTTGAGTGACATCAGGATAAGAGACGTGATTATCTATTACAATAAACTAGGAACTCGTTGAGCTGTCGGGCTGCATAGCTTATGTATGACAAATTGAATGGCAAACTGTGTGATTGGCAGGGCGCTATGTGAATAATTAGACTATGTTTGACAAAGTGATTTATTACAGGTGGAGCTTGGGTTTCCCAGGATAGTATTTGTTGTGCCACAGTGACTTGTCAAGACACACGGTATACTTTGTATATCCCTGGGAATAAATATTCCTAATGTGCGAATATCTTGACAGCAGAGGACAAGCTGCCTTGCCGCGACCACTTGGAAGTCCAACAAAGTTAGTGCGGAGGAAAGTTCCATCCCCTGCTGCGGAATGACCTCTGAGTGTCCTGCTCTCTGCGGTAGGGGAACAGGCAGAAGAGAGCGGTGACCTCACTAACAGAGCCTGCCAGCCAGATCCTCTTACCCCCCTCGCAGAGCAAGGAGGCTGTACCAAGGGGCATTGTGGGATATTTTCCACAGAGGCAGACACAATGGATACCAGTAAACGCTATCTGTTCATTAATCTAATGCTGCGGTTGGCTCGGCTCACCGGTACCGTGCTGTAAACCCAAGTAAACATCCCACGCAGGCGGCTGAAGGATGAGAGGGGCAAGGGGTAAGAGTTGTCTGTGCCAAAATATGATCTGCCTAAACTTGGTTTAAAAATAGAGTGGAGTGAATGGATAGTTGTTGTTGTTGTTGTTTCGTTTTTTTTATAGAAGATGGTCATATTTGAGAAATGGATCCAATGTTGATTAGTCGGTCTAATAATGTTGATGTGGTGATGATATTGCAGACCATTGAATCATCTCTCTGATAGCAATCTCAACTGGCCTGCTTTACTGCTTTCTTCAAACAATGTCATCAGACAGAATTGGTAAGAGCCTTCTCCAATTTTTTTCCGTGACAAATCTTATTATTTGAAAGTCAACTATCAAAGAGTTCTTCAAAGATTCAAGAAACATTCTCCAAAGACACCACAAAGACCCTATATGTACTCAACAGGTTGGCCAAAGCCAAAGTGTGTGTGTGTCTTGCAATCTAGTGTACAGAACTTTAAGCTAACGCTAGGTTACATGACGTAACCCTGGTCCTCAGGAAACAAAGAGCGGTGTCTTAGTATCTTCTGAAAGAGATCCACCAATAAGGCCTAAGGCCTGCATGTCAGGAGGGCGTGGACACCATTGAAGGACAGTAGAAAACCAGACAATGACTTGGGTTTGAGCGCCTGGAGGTTTAGAGAATTGGGAGGGGGAGGGGCCAAGGTTCGATCACAGATAGCGACTGACCACGCACCACTGTCTGGTCTGGTCTGGTTTGGTCCGTCGTCTGATGGAAGGTCTTATCATAGGCCGAGCCCACAGCCCTTATCGCACCTGGGCGCTATCAGCGCCACGCTGGATTATCCCTGAAGGGCGAAGCCACGCGCTTTCAATCATTTACTCTATCACAAGCGCCCATCTCTGCTATAGCCACTGTGTCAGCCACATAAAGCAGAGAGGGAGAGGCTGATGGAAGGGATGGGGGGGCAGGGGAAGAATTGGTGGGGTGGGGGAAGCTATTTCATGCTCTCCCGAGAAAATGTATCACAGGAATAGAAGTAGACTCTTCCCCCGTGTCTGCTGTTGGGCTATTGTACGCTCAACCTCTGATAGGGAAGGAGGCCGTCTAGGACGGGCGGAGGAGTTTGTGGCGGGGGCGGGGGGCTTGCAGGTACAGTGAGCTTTTTTCATTTCCCTCTAAGAGGCCTTGGCGCCACAGTTGCATTTATGAGCAGGTCCTTCAACCCTCCCCCCCCCCCCTGCCTCCCCCCTCCTCTCTCTCTCTGATACACACGTTGGAGTGTTTCTCCAGTGTGGCCATTAGAGGAGACCAGGCAGCCGCCGGCCCCGACCCGCAACCGCCGGCTAATGGCACAGCTGAGATTATGTGGGTGAAGAGAGCGGGGAGTGTGTGTGAGGGAGACAGCCTTGTCGTGGAGCCACGGGGCGACACCATTAGCTCCGCAGAGCAAAGACCCACGCTCATCCTCAGCTAGCTTAGCTCTAGCTTGAGTTATTTTGTTATTTTGTTATTATTTCACAGGCTGTTCTCTCTGTTGCATTATTGTTGTTTTATGTCGGCTTTATGTTTCAATGGCATACTTTTTTGTATAGTCATCTGTTTTTTTTCGGGGGGGGGGGCGTTTGGTGCAAAAATGTTGCACACTATTTGTTGCAATGCAATTGTATTCTTAATTCACAGGTAGAGCTCAGGTCAAATGCAGTGAGAATTGAGACTAACTGTACAGTCTGCCTTCAGAATCTGTCTCGCTGTACACGAAATGGCACCTTCTGTCTGAAAACACTAATATTCTCTCAAGTCACCACCATCGATTTGTCTCAGTATGATTGTGGAGAAATGAAGGCAGCGAAGAGCTCTTCAGAACTATGTAGCGTGGAGCTGAGAGTGATGGCACCCCTTTTTCCCCTCTCTTGTCATGGACCTTTGCAACTCGCTGCGTACATCATTTTCTTGGAGGGCATGAAGAGGATATGAGACCACAATGTTGCAGTGCGTTCTCTCTCTCTCTCTCTCTCTCTCTCTCTCTCTCTCTCTCTCTCTCTCTCTGTGTGTGTGTCCTCACTACCTTGTCCTGGTGCCAAACTACCTCCATCATGTTATGGAGTACAGTGCCAAGAGAAACTCTGCGGGAGGCTTGTACAGTACTTTTTACATCAGTACACATGAATGAATGAATGAATGAATGAAGGCTCTCACCAATCACCAGTCTGTTGCTGCTGAACATGGAGGTCACATGGAGGTCAGCCCTAAGGTGTCCTTGTTTCTCCCCTCAGGTGTCTGACCGCTGTGTGGTAGCGCTGGTGCCCAAGCAGACCTCATCGTACAACATTCCTCCATCAGCCAGCATATCGCGCACGTCCATCAGCAGATACGGTGAGTTAACAGACACACAGATGCCATCTCGTGTCGTGGGATTAGGCCTCGTGCTTTGCGATTACAGGCGATTATAGCTTTAATAGTGGGCTTAATCAACGGGAGCTCCATGCGTATGCGACCGCAAGTGTTGCTGCTGAGAAACGAAGAGTTGTTAATGTTGTGTTGTTGCCACATTCTGCGCCGTCGCCGGCAGACTTTGTGTTGTATGTGGCGTCGTTTCAGATGGGAGCACATCCAAATCCTTCCCCCCTCTCCCCCTAACGACTAAACAAAAAAACAACTATGGCGATTTCTGTTGGGAGCGCCTACGTTTTTTTTTTTTTGTGCTCACAGGCTGCGCCTGTCTATTTCTCTCTCACTGTACATGCTGTAGTTTACTTGAACGAGAGAGAGAGAGAGAGAGAGAGAGGTACAGATGTACAGATGGACACTGGAGATGCTTGGTGTTGTTTTCTTCTAACCACTAAAGAATTTGAATGACTGCAAACTGTGCCTTGAGCCAGGACGTAGGATGCTGACAGATGCACACGTGATATCACTCTCACACTCTCACACACACACACACAGACACTAGATCCTTCCTTGGCTGGTGCTAGCGGGCTAATGCCACACGGTGCCATGACTGGTCCAATGCCAGGCGCGTGCAGCGGTGCCTCCAGCGACTGGTAGCCGCTAATTATTCGCCGTATGATGCTTCACACAAATGGTGGCGCTGAAGAGAGCATGGCCAATGATTAGTGCAGGGGATGGATGTGACCTCAGCCTTGTAGCCGGACGCCAAGCTAATAGCGTCCTTGCCCCTGCTCTCGCCTGCCTCCACCTTTGAAAGCAAGTTAGCGACCAGGGAACGTTTGGCATACCTGGATTAACGAGACACGTTTACACAAAGACTAGGTGTTTACAAGGTGTGCTAATTTTAGTCAATCTGCACTGTGGACTAACTATTTACGCTTATTCGTATACAAAACACCATGAATAATGTACAAACAGGCTGTTGACGGATGGATTAAACCAGAATGACCACAAAAAGCAATTAACAAGTAAAACCGCGCAATGCATCATAGCGGGAGTTGCCATATGAGCGCGCCTCTGCCTCAAACGAGCACATTCATCTGTCGCAGCTTTCATTCGTCCCTTACCCCATGATGCATGAAGTCTCGCGAGCAGCGAGTGTTCACAAAATGACTTCTCCCAGTTGGCAAGGGGGACACTTCCCTCCATTTTTATTAAGAGGACGGCGCCGTAATATTGAACCAAAGTCACGAAACCACAATGAGCCACTGTCTGTCTGTCTGTCTGTCTGTCCGTGTGTCCGTCCTCCCTCTCGCTCTCTCGGCGGGGGCTCGGGCGCCGTGGCGGGCTGGCACGAGGCTGGTCCTCATCAATCACAGCCCTAGCAGGCACAGCTGCGCCCAGACACCTGCTGATTGATTCATATCAATTTAACGTGCGGCACTTAGCATCTTGCCTCCATTTACACTGGCAGCACCCCCTCCAGCCGACAGGCAGCCTGGAAACACACTCCCCGCCACCTGTCTGTGTCCCCGAGCTTGATGGCTGGAGAGAGAGGACGCGCGCGTGTGTGTGTGTGTGTGTGTGTGAGGAAATGAGTGTTAGTAAAGTAAAGGAGGGGAGGGGGAGGGGGTGTTTTGGGGGTGTTGAGGGAGTAGCCCTGATTTCTCAGCCACTGGATTAAGATGGGATTTGAAGGCTCGCTATTAAGGTGTGAATGCACACATGTCCCGCAACCCGAGGGCCCCCAGTGGCCCCCGGGGGGCCCAGGTCAGTCTTAACAGTAAGCGGCTGTATTTGGCAGCAGTCGCTGTGTTGCCGGGCATGCCCTTTGAAGCCGGGTGAAAGAAATCCCCCCCCCCACACACACACACACACACCCCAACATCACCCCCATAATTAGGAAGGCTGAGAGAGAGAGAGGTGATGGAAGTAGAGATGGCTATCAAGAGATGGGAGGGGGGGGGTGGAGGTTTGCAGAGGTGCTTAACATATTAGAGCTGCTTTGATGTGTTGATATGGAGTAGGCCTGAAACATTGTGTCAACACAATGACGCCAGGAGATGGGCTCACTGACAGTTAATTAGGAGCTAGGAAGGAAGGAAGGAAGGAAGGAAGGATGGAAAGAAGGAAGGAAGTAAAATTAGGATGTACTGTAAGCCAAGAGAGAAAACAGCTATAAGCAAATAAACAATGACTGAAATCAAATCCAGGTCATTTATAAAGGAGAGAGCCTTATTCAACATGCGGTCCACCCCACTTTCCTTCTGGTAAGTCAGAGTCTCCCAGTCTAATTTTGAGAGGACCAGCATGTATTGATAGGATGTCAAGATGTCCCCATCTCTGCCCGCCCTGTCATTACTGTGCTGTAATATGAAATTATCCTGCACTGCAATTTCCTTTTCTGCACAGCTTAGCGACACAAAAGCATAAGGCCTTCAGCTTTGTAATGAGGGGGAGCTGGTGGAGACCTGATGTCTTGTCTGCAGGCGTTGGGGGGAAGGCAATGATCCAGGTCATCCTCAAGTAAAAGTAATGACACCTCGCTGGAAGATGACTCCTCGAGTAAAAGCAAAAGAAACCTTTTATAATATCACTTCACCAATCTGGCAGTGAATAAATTTACTTAAAGTAAAATATAAAAGTGCAGTTTGTCTAAAGAAATAAAGCAATCTCACTGCTTTCACTCAGTAACGCATTATCTCGTTTCCTTCAAAGGTAGACAGTGAAGAGAGGGACAACAGTAGTTATGGACACTGCAGTGGAGGAAAAGTAATAGCAATTAGATAAAATAGATAATAAACGTATAGTGGATAAGTCATTCTATTTACATACTACTCAGTTGTGTGTGTGTGTGTGGTTGAACTACATCCAGAGGGCACAGGAAGTGTGATATGACCCCCCCTTCCCCCTCCTTCCCGGCACAGATTCGTCGTTCCGCTACACGGGCAGCCCTGACAGCCTGCGCTCGCGTGCCCCCATGATCACCCCTGACCTGGAGAGCGGGGTGAAGGTCTGGCACCTGGTGAAGAACCACGAGCATGGAGACCAGAAGGAGGGTGACCGCGGCAGCAAGATGGTCTCAGAGATCTACCTGACCCGGTTGCTGGCTACCAAGGTAACAGCACAGCTGCAGTTTGTTTGATTATTTATTGACGACCACTAGATGTCACCCGACAGCATCTCAAACCTAAACACCAAGGGCCTCGCACACACACACACACACACACACACACACACACACACACGCACTAACATGCACGCGTGGCCAGCCCGGATATGAAAACCTCAACCCGCTCTCCGTCTTCCTCCAGGGTACGCTCCAGAAGTTTGTGGACGACCTTTTCGAGACGTTGTTCAGCACCGTCCACCGGGGCAGCGCTCTTCCTCTGGCCATCAAGTACATGTTCGACTTCCTGGACGAGCAGGCGGACAAGCACGGCATTCACGACACAGACGTGCGTCACACGTGGAAGAGCAACTGGTGAGCAGCCTGCGTTAATGTCACATGTGAACAGGCAATGTCCATCCATTCCTCCCATTTCACATACTGCACGGCGTGACGACGGCATTTTGTATGCAGCCATATCATGCTATTGGCAAAATGATTACACGTAGCTCCCTTCATTCTAGCTTCTTCTCTCTCTGCCTCCACTAGCCTGCCTTTACGTTTCTGGGTGAACGTGATCAAGAACCCCCAGTTTGTCTTTGACATCCACAAGAGCAGCATCACAGACGCCTGTCTGTCTGTGGTGGCCCAGACCTTCATGGACTCCTGCTCCACCTCAGAACACCGCCTGGGGAAAGACTCTCCGTCCAATAAGCTGCTCTATGCTAAAGATATCCCCAACTACAAGAGCTGGGTAGAAAGGTACTACTGAAGCCTTTATCCACAGTCTCAAAAGGCCCATTTGAAACCTGTAATGTGTTCTGTGCTATTACAATCCGCCCTGCTATATCTTGTTCTCAAATTGGAGTCTCATTGCTGCTTTAATATTTTCACATTTCAAATATTTCTTCTTCTTTTTTTTTTTATAAAGCAAAAGCCCACAGGAATTTTTTTTTTCTGTAAAATATCCATGCTTCTTGGAATTCACTAAATTCTTGTCGAATCTTTTTCTTTTACAGTTTCCTTATTTATTTTTTACAATATTTGAAGTCAGTTTTCCCTCTCCTGCTCAAACATGTGAAAGATATTACGTTCATTAAGAAACTATCACTGTGTGACATAATATGTAATGTAATGTCTTCAGTCCCCGTCCTTACATTTCTTGTGTGTTGACTCTCGTCTCGTGCTGCGAAGGTACTACGCCGACATCAACCGCCTGCCAGCTATTAGTGACCAGGACATGAACGCATATCTGGCAGAACAGGCCAGGCTTCACTCCACAGAGTTCAACATGCTGAGTGCTCTCAATGAGATCTACTCCTACGTCAGCAAGTATAGCGAAGAGGTAAGGTGTTCAGGCATTTGCCTTTCTTTTCCACATGGACATAAGGGTACCTGAACAGACACACACACACACACACAGAGCCCTTACTCATAGGAGATAACAGGAAGAGCATCAATTGATTGACTTACTCAGGTCAACACAGTAAGTCTTCTGGAGCATTCCCCTTAAGCCCGGCGGTGTAGTGAAAACCTGATGCTAACACAAGTGTGTGTATGTGTGGCGCAGAGACAGTCTATGTGAGCTCCCAGCATGCTGTTCTGTCTCTCCCCTGAGTTGTGTGAGAATACACCGTTATGTTGTTATGTAGTACTCTTATGAACTGAATCCCGGGGAAACTCACGCAGACACACAAACATAAACACGTACACACACACACACACACACACACACACTGTCAGATCATGGGATGCTCTGTAAGCGGAGGAGCAGAGCGGGCAGAATGTGCAGTTATGGAGACATTCTTTCCTCTAATGTCAGCCCTACCTCTAAGAAGCGTTATCCTGACCTTTACCATATGTCAGATCTTTCCTCCCTCACACATTCCCTGTCTGTGTTTTCTACGCTCTCCCGCGCTTTCTCTGACCACTATTTTTCTATTTTACCTAACACACCAGCTCCTGCTCTCTATGGCCCCCAACCACATTCCCAAATACACAAAAGGCCTGTGTCCAGCTAACGCTAATCTCTGGGTTTAACCTTGTCTTTCTACGAACATAAACTCTCATCTGCCTTCAGTAGCAATAGCCGTGCAGCTTCATGCAAAGGAGCCCGTATGACAGGCTAGCAGGCTGCAGAAGGCCCTAGAAGGATTCAGGGAGGCAGGCTCTGCACCCACATAGAGCGCTGCAGATTAATAATATAATCAGGCCCGTGGAGGAAGAGCGTGAGTCGCTAGCTACGCACTGCTAGCTTCTTAGCTCTCACACAGATGAGAGGAAACAGCATGCGGGCATTTTACACATGGACAGACTGCCAGTGGTACATTGCCAGGGCATTCCAAAATAAGCTTTTAGTTCCTCAAAAACCTTAACTCAGTTCTGTCAGTGTAATCACAGCTGTTTCTACAAGCCCACAATGATATATTACCAACACGTGTAACCTTTAAACACACACGTCTATATCCAATACAGGCACATTAGACATTAGAATAATAAAACATGAATAACAATACATTATATTCCGAATGTATGTGGTGACGGTACATGTATCACATCAGTGAGTAAGATGGTTGAAATATGAGCAAGGGGAGGCTCCTATTCAGACACAGGCCATATTGATTTTCCACACTGTTTGATCCTCACATTAAAAAGACCCAGTGTGTGTGCGGGTGTCACACTGACATAGATTCAGCCTGACACTGTAGACAGTAGACAAGAGCGCAGAGACACGGCCCTGTCTGGATTCCCTTTGAACCACACTTGACAAATGCCACATTTACAGAAGGGGATGTATGGATGTACCACGTGAAAAGGGAAAGGATATTGCAAGTGTAGGGCAATATTTATTTATTTTTTGCTACTTGTATTGTGGTGGTGTTGCTGTTTTGCATGCTGGTGCTTATGGAATGATAGCATTTCCAATGTAGTGAGCCATCATTTACTGAAAGTGTTTTAGTATGCAGGTCATGGTGGCAGCATTGATTCTGATTAGCCTTAATTGGCTTCTAATGGTGCAGTCATCCCATCGCATCAAAGCTCACCACATTGTCACTCTCTCTCGCTCCCCCTAGATCACAGCGGCCCTGGAGCAAGACGAGCAGGCCAGGAAGCAGAGGCTGGCCTACAAGGTGGAGCAGCTCATCGCAGCCATGTCTCTGGAAAGCTGAGATCAGTCCAGGCAGAGGAGAAGAGGGAGGGGGGGAGAGAGATAGAGAGAGAGAGACATGAGGCAGTCTCCACCGGACCGCACGATGGCTCCGACGTTACATACCTCCAACAGTGGAAGCGAGAATCGTGGGCGTCAACCTTGGGACCTCTATCCATCGACAGACGGACTTCCGACTGCTTTAGTTCTTAATTCGCAGTTCCCACCTTCCCCAAACACCCTTGTTGTGATTGTACTAGTTCTTATGGGGTGGGCAGAGACTGGAATATCAGAGCCCGCCCTAAGCTCCACATGCGCCGGAGCTTCATTAGGAAGGGGCTTCAACTCTGTACATACACGTCTTCTAGTTTTATTTTTCAAAGAATTCATTCTCTGTTTGAAAAGAGAACGTGTTTTGGGTGTGTGTGTGTGTGTGCGTGTGTGTGTGCGTGTGTGCATGCGTGCGTGCGTGTGTGCTAGTCCTCGACAAGCCTGCTATGAAACTGTACCCGCGAATGGAAAATGAAAAAAGCTGATTTATTCTACGCTGTGTCAGAAATCTGAGAGCGAAATTGATAGAAAGGCGGAAAAAGAAAGAAAATCTTCGTCATGTCTGACAGCTGATATATCCAGTTTGCATTCCCTTTTCCTTTTTTCCTTTTTAAAATTTTATTTTTATACGCATGCATTTGTGAAATTCATTGTGGTTGCTACTCACACACAGGGTCTCTTTCAGAATACTTGTATAAAGGGATTAGCTGTGTTCCACGCTTGAAACATGACTCTAGGTTATAGACTGACGGACAATACCTAGTGTACAGGAAATCAGTGAATTTTGTCCTCGTCCATCGTTTCCGAGCTAACGGAATTCCACATACGGCGGACAAAGTTCGACCAGCATGCTTTGCACCTGAATCGAGGATAACTGGCGACAAAACATCACGCTGGTTTCCAAGTCTCTCTTCAGCAGTTAGGGCACCTGTGAACAGTATGTACCGGTTGATACCTGGCTGTCAATCAGTGTATGTGAATGTACAAAATGTTTTTAATGGTTTTTGTTTTGTTTGTTTTATTGGGTTGTTTGTCTTTTTGGTTTGCAAACAAATATGGTTTCAGTTGAACTTAGCTATATAAATAGGTTACAGTAGCTAGTCAAGTGTCCATTCTGCATCCCCCCAGACCCCAGCCCTGTCCAACTGCTTCCTATACATTATTTAACCTGCTACCAAATTGCTCTTCACTATAGGAGAGTGTGTACGTTGTCTATGTTGTGGCTGCCACTGATGTGACTGCTGCTCGTGCATACAACCAGCAGTTACTCAAGACTAAAGTCCTTTGCTAACAGTGGACAAAGCCGTCAGTGGCTGATAAAACTCTCCATGATACGACCACTGTTTGTATCTCTAGGGACTTGATCAAATACTGTACATGTGTATTCTGCATGCATGGTATCACACATCAAAAGTGCTCTAAGGGTCCATCTTTGTTTTTTTTTCTTCAAGTGCCAATGAGTCATGCCAGCACTAGTTGGCTAGTTGAGATGCTCGCCGATGGGAGTTCCATACCCAACTGACAATGTCTTCGCACAGACAAAAAAAAAGACGCCTGCGCGGGCCTAGTTAATCTAAGTGCCAAAAGAATCCTGTCATTTTAAATGATTCACTGATGTGTCAAAATCGGTTTATGCTTTACAGAGGGAGCAAAGCCCTCATACGGAAGTGGAAAGTTTGTTGAACTCAAAGCTCACAGAAGAGGCAAGAGCCAATGCAAGCCGGAAAACTCATGAATGGTACGAAACATACAGAGTCGCTGAAGACCGCTTTACAACTCATGTACTGTATGTAGGATTGTAGAAGTGTTCTCTATGGCGGATTCAAATCAGCCAATACAAACCAGAAATATAGCACTGCATTTAACAAGACTATACATTCCGATTTATCAAAAACCTAACAGTTGCCTGCAGAGAGCATCTCAGCAGCTGGACGTCCACAAACTAGATTCAGTCTTCTGGATAGTTTTTTTCCCAATTATTTCGGAGGTGTGTGTTTTCTCGTTGTTTACATCAAGTACTTGAAAGTAGGTCGTATGTAAAGGTGTGCACTATTAATTGCGTGGGTTGAGCGCATGACAGATGCCAGTTTACCGGACAAAAGGAGCTTCTTTTCTCTGTGGCCTGAGATACCCCTCATTCTCTATTAATCGTATAATGAATCTCCCCCAGTCAATGATCTGTCTTTTCACGACATATGAATGCATTTTACAACACCAAGCTTGGAGGGAAGGGTACACCCATAACTGCACCTGCTGTTCAGCTCAGCATTGAGCTGCTTGAAGACAGTTCAGTAATGACTGGGCGACAGAGAGAGGGGGAGCCCCTTTAGCTGTGGCTTCATGCCCAGGCTTTGAAGCTGCTCTTTGATCTGAGCCAGTTGTGAGAGCAGTGTGATCATGAGATAGAGGGAGGAGAAAAGGCCCATCAAACTAACAGGCACAGAGAAATGTAGGGCGAGCTGTTGATTGACATGTCATGTCTGTGCACAACCACTGGGTGGCACACGTCGGAGCACATTGCATGTGCTTGCCGTCATACAACCCCACCCCCCAATAACAAACACACATATGCATTAGAAAGCTTCTTCCTTTGGATGTCTTCCTGGTTCAGCGAAGAGAAATGTATCCTCCTCATACCTCACATTGCTTGGCTGCAGTATTGCTTGTTAGCGTTTTACTGAGACCTCAATGCCTTTCTGATTTGTTTTGACTGAATGAAACCTGCCTGTGTTTCAGAGTCCCACCTTTTAAGGCGAGCTCCCCCGCAGGTACTACGAATTAGCATACATGGTGAACAATTATATACTTAATCAGTTGCTTGGATGTTTCTCTCAAAGAGGATTCTAATCAGGCATGGTTCATTTATGGCTTGGTCTTTGCATGCAAATGAATCAGGTTTTAACTTTCCATATTCACATTCCATATCTCATTTTCTTATCTGTGCTCCAAGGCCGTCGGAACATGTACAGGTCTTAAAACTCTGCTGAGAGCACCTTTTATTCTGAGAGGGATTTTATTTTAATTACTGAAATTGTGTTTATGTCCATATGTTTTTTTTTTGTAACAATTTTTCTTTTGTTCAGTGCAAACAGACCTACGAAAGATTTGTGTTTCTGCAGTGCAGAATATATTTTGACAGCCATTTGTGTGCGATACGGATGAATCATTGTGTACGCAGCTCCATTTCAGCCAAAACCTGTGCACTTTTTCTGCTCTCAATGTAACATGCTGTGGCTTTGACAGGCACTTGTCTGTCATACAAATAGCAAACATTTACTTATTTTTCATTTTCATTATTATTACATTATCAGGTGGAGGAACTGAAAACCAGATCAACGTATTACTCTCAAGTCAAAATATCACTTAAGTATGAAATGCTAATCCTTCCATTTTTAACACATTGTAGACATACCCTTTGTAGACACTGGAGTTCTGTAAAATAGTTATTACTGACAATGATGATGATAATGATAATAATAATATGGCTGTCTGTTCTTGTTGTTTTATAAAAAGTGTTGTGAAAATTGTAAGAAAGTTAAAGTATTTAAAAAAAAAAAAGGTTGTTCTTGTTTCTTTTTTGATTTTGCTTTGGTTTTGTTATGATAATATATTATTGTGTATCTATTGTAAATATGAAGCACACCTATTTTGCAAGCCAAGGATTCACTTTGTACTGTTGTTATATATAAATAAACTTTGCTGGTTAAAAATTGCATAGAACTAAAATCCAGATCATGTTGGCCTTTTTTCTATTTACATGAAATTTGCTCTAAGCCACTTTATATGCAACTATGTTAGCATTACTTACTTTATTATGTTGTATTAGCCCTTTATGTCTAGGTTTGAACAATTCAGAGAGGATGCCAGAGCCTAGCAACATCAAGCCTCAGGCTGCCTGGGTCCATCCATCCCTTTTAGCCCAGGGTTTATCTGGAGATACAGTACCTTGACTTCTGACATACACCCGCTGCCTGGCAAACAGAATAACCCCTGGCCGTAATATGTGGAAGTACGGTAATATATCTTCATGCAAGTCCATTAGTTCAGATATGGACTGCTGCAATGACATTAGAGAGCTAACAAAGGTGTAGACTAGTGTGTTTGGCTGGAGTGGGATGGCTCTTTGGTCCATTCACAGAGAATGTCTGGTTGACTTACCAAAACAAGTCTCTTCTACAGACTTCTTCCTCATCTTGTTAATGTTATATTCACATATGTTAAAGTGGTGACACACTTTAAATACATATTGACACCATAAAGCATGCCTGGTGTGCTCACTTAATGCTCCTGGAATGGTTGTGTACGCTACCACCTACCCGTTTGACGAAATGCATATTGCTGCTGTCAGACAAAAGCCTGTCTCTAAAAACAGCTTAAAGTCGCAAACATGTTCATCTATCAAATGTCAAGGCTGGAGTTAAGAGATGTGATCCAACAGAGCTATATTTTAGGATAAATGAAACTGCTGTAAAAGAATCCCTTTTTTATTTATTATTTATTTATTTTTATTTTATCTCTGCTATGTTGCTATGTGGAGTTATTCTTGAGTTTTGGTAGAATTTAATTTTGGCACACTGCATAGTTACAAATCCAAAATGTACTGCATGTACTATATGCATCTTAAATATTACATCAGTTTAATCATTAAAACATGGGAAACACGAATACGTGATATATCTAGCGTCACCTTTCTAAAATAATGGTGTTTTTCAGAAAACACCAAAGCAAAACAACCAAATATTGACATAGGTCAAAATAAATGGGTAGTATTGCAAGACCTCAACTGAGGATGTGAGTGATTTTACCAGAGGTGGCCAGCATGATGATAATGATTTAGGCAACAAACAAAAAAATTACGTTGAACATTATTTTAGGAAGGCAACCAGACCAGCTTTATTGAAGCACGTTTGTGAGAAGTCAATGATGGTTGAAAGTATCGATCCAGTTCAAACGTCAGCGCTGACATTTTTATTGAAGTTCAGTTCTATTTCATCTACATCGCCATGGGCATTGAGTCATTGACATAAATTAGCTTTAAAGCCCTGCTCTGTGGAAGTAGCAGCCCTGGTCATGCACATATGATGTAAAAGTCCCAGAGATTTTTCATAATCATCTCTCTTTTTACCATCATGGCCAAGTGGTCACATATTTGGCCAATACTGTCATGTCATGATGCAGCTGCAGATCAGATGATTCAGATGCATTCAAAACTAGTAGAAATATCTCTAATAGCTGCCTATTGTGCATATTTTATTTGACTGTGGTGCAGCCAGTGGTAGGTTTTTCAACATAATGTGGAAGTATCTCCAGCCCCTTGGCCACCCCTCTGCGTTTTCTCCTAGGGAAGGCCTATAATCCCCATTGCTTCTAATCTTGTACCGCTGAGACCAATCCAAAACCCACATGGGACTTAATGCCCTGTAATGCCGTTACAAGGAAGTTGCATAAAGCTGACATTTCATTCGTTCTGGGAGGGATTCCCAGCCCCGGATTACAAGGCACATTCTGAAATAATTAACGGTATCCCTGAAGAGGACTCCAAGGGTGAAGTCAATCCTGTTGGGTATCTACATTCAAAAAGGTTGATTTCTTGTCCACTCTGATGTCAAACACAAAGTGAACAGTTATTAAACCCGCGCATTACCCAGCTAATGATTATAGAGTCACTGGGATAGCCTAGCTGTCTACCATAGTCTACTGTTTATGAGAGCAACAAGGAACAGCTAGCTTCAATAATTATTATAATTATAATAATATTAATAACAATAAAATGTTATATTGTACCTTGTTGTTATGCAAAGTTGTATACCATCAGCAGGAGACGCAGCTTTAAGACTGATGGTCTAGAAACGCAACAATACGCAGTGAAAGCAAGCAGCCAGCCCAGGACAAGCGGGACATTTTTACAGTGAAAAGGAAACACTGGAGGGGGATTTGAACCTGTAGGCCTACGTAACGACGGAGCGGAGCACTTGGAAGGCGGGGGGTGGGGGAGGTGTGTGAATCCAGGTGGCACCGGGACTTGGCACAGCCTCTATTAATAGAGCGTCTTATTCCCGCTGTCGGAGCTGTCATTCCCAGTGTGCTCTGCAGGCCTCTCCCCCGCGGCCCTGCTTCTCATTACAGCCCCATGCACACGCCACTGCAGACGCACACGCACATATTTAGATATGCACAACCTTCATTTATGCACGCTCAGCATAATTCACAGGTCATTCAACAGCATGTGTTAGCATCAGAACAGGCATAGGGCCACATGCACACACATGCACGTTTTTAGACATGCAAGGCCTACTGATATGACACATCGGGCACGTGAAACACACACACACACTGATTCTAAAATACAGCAATTAGTGTGTGTGTGTGTGTGTGCGTGTGTTTGTGTGTGTGTTTTACACACACAAACACACAATATACTGTGTGTATCTGAATTCATAATTCATATGGATGGACAAACATGGTGAGTATATTTATTTTAACTCATAACTGGTTTGTATAAGTCTATATGCTGTAGAAACTCATTCTGAAGTGACCTCCCCCATATTTATTATAACTAGTCTATATTAACTCTCTCTGAGGTAACCACCCATATGTATTATAACTAGTTTATATTAACTCTCTCTGAGGTGACCACCCATATTTATTATAACTAGTTTATATTAACTCTCTCTGAGGTGACCACCCCTATATTTATCATACCTAGTTTATATTAACTCTCTCTGAGGTGACCACCCATATTTATTATAACTAGTTTATATTAACTCTCTCTGAGGTGA
>JAODOY010000022.1:4241516-4256611 GCA_025399855.1 Forbesichthys papilliferus
CCCCTATATTTATCATACCTAGTTTATTTTAACTCTCTCTGAGGTGACCACCCCCATATTTATCATACCTAGTTTATATTAACTCTCTCTGAGGTGACCACCCCTATATTTATCATACCTAGTTTATTTTAACTCTCTCTGAGGTGACCACCCCTATATTTATCATACCTAGTTTATTTTAACTCTCTCTGAGGTGACCACCCCCATATTTATCATACCTAGTTTATTTTAACTCTCTCTGAGTAGAACACCCTTATATTTATCATAACTAGTTTATTTTAACTCTCTCTGAGGTGACCACCCCCGTATTTATCATAACTAGTTTATTTTAACTCTCTCTGAGGTGACCCATATTTATCATAACTAGTTTATTTTAACTATCTCTGAGGTGACCTCCCATATTTATCATAACTAGTTTATTTTAACTCTCTCTGAGGTGACCACCCATATTTATCATAACTAGTTTATTTTAACTCTCTCTGAGGTGACCACCCCCATATTTATCATAACTAGTTTATTTTAACTCTCTCTGAGGTGACGCCCCCCCGTATTTATCATAACTAGTTTATTTTAACTCTCTCTGAGGTGACCACCCCCATATTTATCATACCTAGTTTATTTTAACTCTCTCTGAGGTGACGCCCCCATATTTGAATGTGACCATCCCTTGGCAGGGCAGAAGGTCAGTGCCTGTCTCTGGGGCGTGTCCCTTCCTGCCCCCCTTCACATGCTAATGAGGCTGCCCCACTGTGTCCCAGGCCAGCAGGCCCACTGACAGCCTCCTGTTGTCTGGCCTTCTCTCTTCTCCTGTACCCCAGCATAAACAAAAGGAGTGTGTGTGAGTGAGATTCTGTGTTTGGGGGAAGGGTGTAGGGCATGATGACGACCCATTGGTCCTGCCTTACCCTTCGCCATCCTTGTCTAAAAATGTCATGTGTAAGCGTTTTTTGTACAATTGCTGGAAAACGACTTAATTGTTGGAGGGTATTATTGCCTCACCTGCGCGAGAACTATAGTGCAAAAAGAACAGTGCTTAATAAGCAGACGATAGGCTGAAATATTACTTTCAGTCAGTACAATGTGTCAGATGGTTGGCAACTGCTGAGTTCAAGCAGTCTGGCAAGGTTAAGCAATTGGTAAAATTACTTAATGGAAGCTTTCAACTTTCTCTTTTTTTATTCATTATTAGGCTAAACATTTCTTACTGAAAGCCTGTTCCTTCCCTAATGTTAAGAAGCGATTTATGTCCAGACATTTAACTTGAAACTCAGACAGCTACAATAATGCCAGTCCTGAGAGTTGTGACTGGATACAATAGCTTAGCCTGGCTGCGCCTGTCATGTTATTGCCCTCAGCTCTATGTATTTCGCTGAGATTATAGTCTGGAAACTGTTCGCATTAGCTTTCGCACTGCCACCCTACTGGTGGTCCAATCAGGGTGGAGGACCCTACTGGTGGTCCAATCAGGGTGGAGGACCCTGCTGGTGGTCCAATCAGGGTGGGATAGAGAGATTATGTTGACGAAGCATGTTTCAAAACGGTTGTAGAGCTAGATGAAGTGATAAAAAGAGTTGTACTGTATGCTGATTGGTTAAATGCCTGAGGTCCACCCTCTGTAGGAGGCAACAACTGCAAACACTTCCAAATGGAGTGTGGCCAGATGTGAAATATGGTCAGGTTACACCAGGTTAATAGCCTTCTCCACTTAAACCTCTAGGCCTACACCTCCCCCTATAGTAACCAATCGTATGGAGTGTGCTAAAGGTCAATCAAGGAGAGTCCTACTATCAAAAACATTTTAGGTGGAAACCTTTCTTTACCTAACTTAAACAAACGCATACATGCACTTACACACGGACACAACAACCTCTATTCCCCGATCCCATGCTGTTGTAGGGCGCAGGTGAGAAACGACTGCCAAATTTCCCTAGCCGAAACGCTGATTTGCATATGCAGATGTTAATTACTACCGAAGCTTGTATGGGCCAATCAGATGGCTCCTGGAACAGCTTGCGCCTCTCTCCCTCCCCACAGGTCGCTCGTTTCCACGGTTACTCCCTTGGCTAATAATAAAGATAATCACCTCCGATATCCTTCATGGCTCATTTTCTCCCGCTCGCTTCTAAAAGGCCAGAGCGTCGCTGTACGATTCGCCACGCACAGCTTTTATCAGCGCGACAGGGCCAATGCCAGTGACTTGATGACACGCCACCTGCCTCACAGCCACCAGAGGAGACCGTATGGTTTTGGTCAGGGATCTTAGATGTGAAAAGCTGATCGCTGGGAGATCATCCAGCACGGTGTAATTGAGGTTGGGAGATAGTCTTGCCGAGGCGGAAGGGTCAGATTAGATGAGATCAGAGAATTGTGATTATAACCTGGCCAGCTAATGGCCGTGCATGTAACATTCAGGTCCTGATACCACAGAAATCCAGCTGTTTTTTCATTACCTCATCGCTATTATTCAAATGCATAAAGACAATAACATAACCGTGTTTTTAGTGCAGAAGCTGATGCTGATGCTGACCTTTTTGCATAGCCTTGCCTATAGTATTCTACTGTATGGCTATTTGATTCATAGCCCTCTGTAATGGTTATACCCCCATCCCCATTGCCGTTTCTTCCCCTCTCTATGTTGCCGTGAGACCATTGTCCAGACAGAAAACGTGCCTGGGATAGAAAGAGCTCACTTTTCTTCTCACTTCTTTGAGAATTATTTAAGGCTTAGGAGTTTCTCTGAATGAATATTTGATGTAGAGGACCTGAGCGCCTCACGGAGCCCAGAGCAACACTTCAGAGATCAGCTGGGGTGAGGTGTTTCTCCCTTCTTCCAAACACACAAACACACACATACACACAAACACACAAACATCAAACCCATAAACACACTTTGTTTATCATGTGAAGGAGCAGTTCAGCTTTATAAAATTATGCACAATGTGGCATCTGAAGGATTACTCATCGTACTGTATATTTTGGTTTATTTTCTGCGAATTGTTTATGTCACACCTTTATACTTAGTTTGGCTTTTGTCCATATCATTCCAAACCATATTTTGATGCATTTCAGTATTACAGAGAAATACTTTCATTTTCTTAGATTGACGAAGTTCAATATACTGCAAGTGGACGTCAATAAATGAACACTTTCATAACACAAAAACAAGGCAAATACAAATTGTTTTTGTTATATTACATTTCACAATGTCTTAAGGCCAGGAAAGCAGGGTGACAAAATAACTCATTGTAATCTTTGATATTATCACCACCAGAGGGCAGCAGTAAGTCACTCAGAAAAATGTTATCCCTTTGTGAACAGCATGTGGCTGACTGAATCATATTCTTATGCTGCCATCTTGTGGCTAGTGGAGTGAACAGCGCTTGCTTAAATGACCTATATTGGATATCACAATTCTGGATGGGGTAAGTGGAAGTCTGTACATGTGTTTTTGTTTTTGTTGATTGAAAGCTTCAGAGTTCATGTAATGATGAAACGTTTAAGCAATTCAGAAATGGTGGCATAATATGAATCAGGATATACTGTATCTCTGTATATAGCATAACACAAGTGTAGGCTTACTTGTGTTATTAAAACCAGCACTACATGCAACCCTCCCAAAACAAGTTCAAATGAAACTAAATTGATCTGGGCCATGATGGCTAATGTGGCCAGACTCCTAAACAGCCTACAGTGACAGTTACAGCTGTAAGTCTTGTTCTTTCAGAAGGCCTATAGCAGGGTCTTCATCTAATAATATGAAAACAGCACTGTTTCACTTTTATCATTATTTTGACATATACTGAGAAGGTTACATTAAATGAAAGACATTTATTTTATGATTTAAGGGTAACAAAGAAGGCCACAGTAGACTAACGTGCTGCATTACTCAGAGTTGTTCATAAATATTCATCTTCATCTGGCTCATATTTGTTGACATCGGTTTTTAATGTTGTTCTCCTTATCCTATTTATCTTTTGTATGATTTCTTTGATTCTATGTTTGTACAGTAAAGCTCTTTGTCTAATTCAGTTTTCATTTAAATTCCTTGACAGGACACTGTCATGGAGCAAGCAGCAAGGCCGAAGTGAGCTTTTAGTACTTATATTTTATAGCACTGAAAGTGAAACTGCTCACTCATTATGTGCAAGTTCTAATACTTTATAGATTTAAGAGACAGAGTCAGAACAGAGAGAGAGAGAGAGAGAGAGAGAGAGAGAGAGATTTGATAGGTGTTTTAACCCTCTTGCCCAGGATTTTCATTGAGAATCTGTAACACCCAGAGCACTGCCAACCTTCACAACCCTCTCAACCTTGAACATGAATCACTTCAAGATGTCCAATCAGGGCCAATTAGAGTCAGTTATAAGCTTACAGTATATATGCCCTTTTCAAAACTCCCAGGAAGGGACAACATGACAGAGGGCTTAGTTTAGATATAGAAAAGAGGGCTTAGAGGGAAACAGAGAAAGACTGACAAAGAGAGATGTTATATAAAACAATTAAACAACAAATTAATGGCAATGTCAAAAGTTGCCTCCAGCCCTTCATTGTTAAGGTACTTCTCTTGCTATCTTGTTGTTCCAAATTGAGTTGCAACAGTTGGTCGGCTGTGCTTTTTGTGTGTACGCTCACATATGTGTTTGTATGTGTTGGGCGAGGCGGGGCTGGGGCTGTTTTGGCGGGAGTCTGTCTGTGGGCTGGTTTTATGAACAATAGGGGTTGGTTCTCTCTAGAGAGCAGCGCTGCACAGGAACATCTGCATGGGATCAAGCCGTCACACAGAATGAAGGAGAGTTAACTGGGAGGAGAGGAAAGAGGGGAAAACTTGGCAGGGTTTCCTCTCTGTTTGGAAAGCAAAAACACAGACCCCCAACAGCTAGTTTAAAACATGTATATGACTGAATGAATACAGATTGAGAACTGGAAATCGTGTCATCACCAGTGTACCCAATGTACCTCATGGTCAAGTGGTCAATGTGTTGTCTCACTAGAAATAACTTTCTTTCTTTTTTAAACGCTATTTACGAAGAAATGTTCCTTGGGCTTCCCAGAGCGTGATGCTGAGATGTGTAGCGATCTCCTGTTCTTTTACCAACTGTTTTTCTGCCATATTGGACCGTTCTTTTTCCCCTTATTGTCTCCCAACATCTCTGTCACCATTATGTTATGGTGCTATCATGTCCTTATGGCTGGAAGCCATGGAATGTCTTTAACTGGCCTTCTACTACCGGTCTCCAAAGGCAGTTTGCTCTTTAGCCGCCCCATCCACTGACAGCACAGAAAGCTCACTCTTCATGTAACTGAGCAAAACCAGACCTACAAGGCTGGATAGACCTATCCTCTGGGGCTTTCTGTTTGAGGTCTGGCTGGGATAGCGAGTTAGGATTGTTATTGGTTCCATGTTTCTCTCTTCACACCACATCCAGCTCTATAGACTGTAGGCTTTACTCTACTGCTGCACTGCCATTTTCTGCGTAAACCACTGGCCAGCCTTGGCTAGTTTCATACACGTTTATGTAACATGAGGAAGTTGCTATGAGCATGAAGCTAGCACAAAGTCATGTTTTTCTGTTTGGGGGTTACTTGTGGGCCTCTGCTTCCTGTGTGTAGCAAAGCTGGGCTGGGCCTATGTTTAGGGCATATCATTACACAGACTGAAGAATGGCAGGAAACAGCCAAGGGGTTAAATGGTATGAAGTGGGGTCATGTAGGGTGAACGAGAGCCAATCAGATTGAAAGGGAAAAAACGCCTGGGGCTCATATTACAGGGGAGTTGGGTGTCTCTCATATTGTTGTGATCCGGGCCAGATTCACACCAATGACCTCGACCCCACAGGGAAATGTCTCTCGGCATTCATTAGAGTGACAGTGTTGGTATCACGCAACACAGTGTCTCTCTGGAAATTTCTGACCAATAGTTTTTCACGATGTTCTGTTGTTTTGTAGACACATTTGTTTTCATTCCTTAGTTGATTGTGGAACAGAGACAATCCCATTCATGATTAGGCTTTAATGTGACCTCAGCTTGGACTCCTTGATTGCATAATAACCTTAAGATCAACTGTTACACAAGCACCGTTCATTCAAAAGCACACACACACAAGCACGCCCAATGAGATTCAGTTATGTTTACAGATGCTGTTCAGGGGCAGAAGATGTAAAATCTACAACGAAGTTGGAAAATCTACTTAAATGTATAAAACATCTGCGATTGTACTATGATTTTAGTATTGCTGGTGGATAAAAGTAAAATGTTGGTTCTGAATTTGCATTGCAGAGTGCATGGGTTTGTTCTACTGGTAGTTTACCTACAGTAAACATATTTGCATAGGATACCACACTGTATCCTCCTGTTAATGGTTATCTATTACCTATAACCTCTTACAGAGAACAGCAGCAAACCAGAAACTGGAATTCATTTACGCATTTACGAAGCTTGTGTGTTAATATATCTGTTACATTTGTGCCCTTCATACCCATGTGTCAGCCCCATGTGTCAATCATGCTCCTGTGACAGGCGTGGTCACAACTGGCTGACAGGCCATTTAAGCTCCTCCCAAAGCACCAACAACCCCCCCCCCCCCCCTCCCCAAATGCCAGACACACTGCTATGGGTCTGCATAGTAACCATGCCTGAGCTGGTCACAGCACCTGCTATGTGAGCCAAAATCTTCCCCCTAAAAGGACCAGGCCCGTGGGATAGAGAGTGGAGCAAAGGGGGTTAGGGGCAGGGAAAAGAAAACACAGTATAAGCAAAAGCCCAGACCAGGTCTAAATAAGAAGGAATGTGTGTGTGCTCGCTCCCTGTAAACACATTTGTGTTCTGTGTTTATAACTGTGAATCACTCTTCACATCACAGACAAGACCGTGTTGCCAGGAAAGGAAGTCATGCTCTAATCTAGCTCAGCTAAAATGTTGGAATGACATTGCTCTACCTCGATATCCCTTCGTTTGAATCTGTTGAGAGTCCAAGGCTATTATTTTTATTATTATTATTTTATACATCCCCCTTCTCCCTTTTCTTTTAATCGTTCATTTATTTTAATTAAAGGCAGGGTCAGTTATTCTCAAACCAAAACAACATTCCTCTGTGCCCTCCGCGGCGCTGCCCCACACATCAAAAATGTATTGTGAAGCAAAGCATAATACTATGGCTTTGTTGATGTGAGCGGTGTTCACCACTTTGTTTATGTTCCTACTGTATTTACAGAGAACGTTAAGATAGCAAAATGCAAGGAGGTATTTGGTGATTTTGACAAAATGTGTATTGGCTTACAATTAGATTGCAGTACAGACATACAGAGATACAGTGTTGAAACCCCTCTCCCCTCACAGCCACACACATATGACACAACCCAGTGTAATTTTCAAATGGAGATTCTGGCCTTTCATCGAGTTATTCTCCATCATACAGGGTATGTGTCAGTTTAAAGCTTCTAGATAAATCCACATGGACTTACAGTAACTTCCCCAGGCCTGAGAGAGTATGTCAATTACTTGTCACGTTTGTTTTAAACTCTTTGTAGATCCAGGTGGGTGGGAGTTTACTAAATTAGGGCAATATAGAATGTGTCAAGTCATAAAAACTATAGCAAATACACATTCTATTATTTTATTTTTTCCTCTAACTGTCACCTACTGTACAGTAGGCCAGGCCACTAATAATAGCATAGCATATGTTGTATTACAAATGTATTAGTTGTTAGCAGTTTGATGAAACACCAGGACACAGGACACATGCAGGACGACTATGGGGGTGAGGTTGGACTCCCCAGACACAGGAACTGTGCTTGGCTTCACTCAACCACATCTGGTCACATTGTTTGACAAGCAATTCTCCAGGCAGTCCCCAAAAGCCCCGACGCAGGACTGCAGTGCTTCCAGATGTGGCCTCTCTGTGGGCTCGCATATCTCTGTGTGGACGTGAAGAGTGAACACCCAGCAACCATTCCACAATGTGGGAGCCTGTGAATGTTTTGGGGTATTACGAAATAGCATGTATACTGTATGTGCGCCACTGCAGCACCTGAAAAAGACGTGCACTTGAACGTGCGCACGTGGTCACTGAGTGCTTCAGAACCGATGACTCATTCTAGTATCCTGGTACACAAACGCTGAGGCCAATGACACCATGGGCCTTCATAGGCCTGCCAGCTATTAGCACTATAGGAAGATCAGGAAGCTGTTTACCAGGTACATCTTCTGCACATTGAGGCAGGGAAGCCCCCTGCTCCCAACAATATAGCATTGGCATTTTATTTTAAGATAAACAAATGATGAAACATGTAAAAATGGTTATAAACAAATAAACCTTAATTTAAGAATTAAATCATCTCCTAAGTAGACTCCACCGAGAACCACTGGTCTCTGGGACATCTGCATTTTACTCATAAGCACTTTCACATTCAGAATGAAGTACAGTTCTTTCCAGTTAACTATCGCTAAGCCATTTTCCAATAACATTACAGTTAGGCTTTCATAGAAATCTTGTTTGTTTCATGATCTTATTAGTTCCATAATGCTGTTTTTTTTATTAGCTGACTGGAAATAACTGGAAGTACTGGTACAATTCTAATGTGGGATTGTGTATAAACTGGCTCTTGTGTATTTTCAGTTTGACCCTTTGCAGTCATCCCATGCAGAAAAGCTCTTCAGGGAAACATCTTGTCTGTTGATCCACATACATTCGCAACATAATCAGTTTATGCTGCATCCATGTAAAGAATGTCTCTGTGTTGGATTCATAGGTTGGATTTCATAAGGATCACGTGCACAGCACAAATCTGCTTATTGATAACGGCATTGCTATAACACACACTATAACTGACTTGCCCCTGAACTTCACACACAGCTCACAATAAGCAGTGCAAACAGCCCTGCACTGTGAAGGCATGAATGTAACCATCGCAAATCCAATGCACACTTTGACTGAGTGCTTCTACTCTGTAATACAATGCCACCGGTTATGTGTAAACGAAGGGCTATTGCAAATCAACTGCTTTCGCTGTGCGAGCAAATCAATAGGACACAGCAGCAGACAACAGCAGAACTAAACAACTGTTTATATGATCTGTGACCAGGCAGCAAATCGTATTACTGATATTACTAGGAAGATATACCATGCTTACATTACAGTTACTTGACATTGCACCTGTAGCACTTGTTGTTGTCTTGAAATGCCTAGCGTTATTTGTGTTTATCACAGTACTACGCACACACACGCACACACAGAAAGAGGGGGGAGGGTAGACCCACTGTCCTAAAGAGAGTGAGGCTAACAGTGAAAAAAGGGGTGTGGAAAGAGAGAGCGAACAAGGGAGAGAGAGAGAGAGAGCGCAAAAGCGCGGGCCCATATAAAAAGCAGCAGAACACAAACCAGGCTTTATCCTGCTTGTGTGTCCTGCTCGCACACACCCCACAAGAAACTCACAACACCACACCCCCAGTTCTCACTCTCTCTCTCTCTCTCTCTCTCTCTCTCTCTCTCTATCTCTCTCTCTCACTCTCTGTCTCTCTCTCACACACTCAGCGGCTGTATACTTTTTAGCTACACACTCATACAGGGAGCCTTGCCGAGCAGAAAGGATGTCTGCGACCACGTGGAGAATGAATGGGTTGAGGAGCGAGGCGGCTGTAGCTCTGCTGCTCTGTGTTCTTCTCATCAACAGTGAGTACCCCGCGTTCTATTGCTACCATCACCACTCTCTCTCACAGCACCTCTTTGTTGAGAGGGGTGTGGGGGCCTCACTTATTTAGGAAACAACAAACAGCTCAGCTAGTGTCTCTCACAGTTATTTGAATGCTATAGCCGTTCACGTTGTTGCTGCACTTTGACTGTAAAAGGCCGGCAGGAATTCTGTTTCAGTGTGTGTGTGTGTGTGTGTGCATGTGCGTGTGCCTATGTTGCATGTGCGTGCGTGAGCGCGCCATGAGGCAGCGTAGAGGATTTGGGCGAACAGAGTGTTGGTACCAGAGCAGAGGTGGGGCGGCCCCAGACACAAAGAGGGTCTGCATGTGAGTGGAAAGTTCCCGTTGAGAATAATTATGCACTCCATCCTGCAGAGCTGTCTAGATGGAGCCCGTGTGTGTTTTTATTGTACACTTGAGGGTTGAAGGCCTCTGTGATGTGTTGCTTGCTTTATGACATGCAGGAGCGTACACATGTAGCTTTGTGTGAGGACAAAGGGCTGGAACCACTCCACAGCACACATGTACACTGTGTGCATTGCTATTTGCTATTCCTGCAGCTAATTATCCCTGTGTTTTGGAACAAATCCGTGTTTGTCCATTCCGTGAACAGGACTCATCAGTCGAGCCTCGTGCCTGTGGCGTGAGTTATGTGGCTGCAAAACATGTTCACCAATGTTGGCATGTATGTGCTCTGAACACACGGACCAGACCGTGCCACATGCCTTGATAGTTCATGTCAAAATGGTTCCCTCCACTGCAGCCACAGACTGTGTAGCCTGCCACATGGCCTGCATATGGAAGGTGTGCCTGTGTGTGTGTGTGTGTGTGCGCGTGCATGTGTGTTTATGTGTGTGCCTGTGTGCGTGCGCGCGTGTGCCTGTGTGTGTGTGTGTGTGTGTGTGTGCGTGCATGTGTGTGTATTTGTGTGCCTGTGTGCGTGCGTGTGTGTATGTGTGCATGTGGATATGTGTGCGTTTAAGTGTGTGTGCCTGTGCGCGCGTGTGTGTGTGTGTGTGTGTGTGTGTGTGTGTGTGTGTGCCTGTGCGCGTGTGTGTGTGTGTAACTGTGTCTGTTGTGTGTTCTGCTAAATGCAGGGTGATGTATGGTTTCGACTATGTTACTGCCTTACTGGTTGTAAAACAGAGGGGGGCATGGGGGGGAGGGGGGGGGGGAGGACTGGCCCAATACATAATGACTTCTCCAGAGCTGTTACAAGCCCCATACGCATCCATGTTAATGCTTTGGACTGATTGGAAAGGCTAGAAAGAGTCTCCCAGACTGCCCAAGACGATGAAAATAACTTGAGGAAGGTGGAAAGATCACGCGCGAGGACAGAACATGCTCCATATTCACATTAGAGAGGTACATACCATCTCTGCCAGCCGGCCAGTAGATGGAAATTAGATTAGGAAGTCCAACTACTGCAGGAGACACCCACTACTCGCTCAACAAAAACGTTATCTGGTGTCTGTGATATTTACAGGGATGATATGATTAACATGTTAGACTGTAAACATGTTAAAACTGAATCAAATTATACTGCTCAGTCACCTCCAAACCCTGTTTTCAGGGTTTGATCCGTTAGTTTCGGACTAAGAAAAAAGGGTGTTGTCCCAAGGCGTCTGACTTCCACACCCCCAATAGCTTACCACATCCATCCACAGGTCACACAGACCTGCTACATGGTCAGTACTTTTGTCCAAGTTGCACTGCAGTGTGAATTTACAGAGGCATTGCCAGCATATGCTTCTGAAACTCAACACTGGAGAACCTCCGGCATCCCTTAATACTACATGGACATGTCACATGCAGTAACCGAGTCGGCCTTAAAACCAGGATGCAGGATGCTGTGAATGTGTAGGACAGTCTCATTTATTTTTAACACACAAATATTCTTCTACACAGCTGGCCTAGTATCCCAAACACAAAACTAGGAATGAATTCCTTAACTACAGGACTATGTGACCAGACCCAGACTACGTGACTAGACCCAGGGCAGAGGCCGAGGGCAACATGACGTCAACATTCCTTCTCCGAGGGACTTTTTATTTTACTGTTGCATGGTGAATTATAGCAGTCTCTATGAAGCCTTTATGCAGACAATTTTGTTTTTACGTGCTGATAAGTTAGGAGGTCCATAGCAGCCCCTGTCTTGTTCTCCATCTGTGTAGAGTCAGAAGGTTTAATCAATGCCACATTGCATTTGGTGGCAGTGACGTCACTAGTCCCACAGCTAAAGGAAGAGGAAGATGATCACAAGCCGTTCAGAAAAAGAACTCCCTTTGTGCTCGTTTAGAAAAGAGAGCTAGCATGAAAGACAAAAAAACAACGAATACATTGCCAACACACAGACTTCAGCGCGCACTGTATTTTTGGAGTCGGCTAGCATGTGGCCTCGATGAAGAGGAAAAAACATCAGCAGGTGGCTTCATAATGTTAGAGCATGGCAGATCATTAGCTCTATACAGATTAGCCTCCGTACTGTATGTTTGCATACTGTAGGCAGTGCCTACTGTAAAGTCCTGCCAATGCGAGCTGTGATTAGTTATACTGTTATGGCATAACACACCAAGAGTCAGCCATATCTTGAGAGAAGGTTTGGACGCCATTTGAACCTCTTTGATTAATGTGTTTAGCTGAGATAGCATCCTTGTCAAGTACAGGCCAATCAAATCGACTTTGACAAACAAAGATTTAGTTTATGTTCCCCCCACACCCAGTGGATTTCCTTTAGCAGTCATGTAGGCTTACAACTATGAAACCCTGAAATGGGCAGGCTCCCAAACATTGGATCATGTCTCTCAGTCTTTCTCCAATGAAGAAAATAACAAACAATTGGATCTAGAGCAGAGGGGAAAACAACTTTTCATTAACAGTTTACAGCCTGTGGACTATTAGAAGAATGCTGGTACACATTACCCCAACATTAAATGAAGAATGGTGTATTATTATCTGCAATTACATGGTTTGACTACCACCTTATTGGCAATCTGATATTGCAGACAAAGCCCAGTGAGTCAGGGTGGTAACCTACAAACCATGGCATTATAAATCAACTTGACACCCAATCAAACAGTGGCAGTATCCTGTATTCTGTTAGAAAAAGGTGTAAAGATGCCTCATGAAACACAACCTGACTGAGGACTGGCTTAAAAATCCTTCCATCATATGAAACTGTAACACTCCCAGAGTGACTGACCCCGCCAACATAAACAGGGAAAGAATATTGCCAGTTGCTTTCTTATGGTCTTCGGCTATTGACTAGCATTCCTTCAGTATTGTGATGGCGAAGCTGTATTCCCGTCATCTTCTTGAGGGTGTGGGGCTTTTACGTAAGCCTTGGCCATTAGCGCTCTTAAGTCAGTCCAGGGCGTGCTTCCTCATGGGACACAAAGTCATGACTGAAGAACTATAATATATGACAGAGTAATTAAACATGGAGCCTCTATTTCATTGCGTTTTCATTTTCAGAAAAGTCAATGCCAAGTTACTTTAGAGTCCATTATTGCTTCACCACATCATAGCCTAATCAAGCCAGAACAAACTGAGGACATCCTTAAATCACCTAATTCTGTCTTCATTTGGATGTCTTGAACTCCCCTCCAATGAAATCCATTTAATGGTAGGAAAACAAACGCAGGGTCAACACCCTGGCCAAACCATCATCCGAGGGAAGGAGTTGACAAGGAGAAATAGATTGTCTAGCAACAATATTTACCTAGTGAAACATTCTTAATGAATAGCAGACACAGCGCTAGCGTTCAACTCTTCCTTCTGCAATTACGTTCTGGTGAGCTTATTCTTCCTTGTTCCCCTGGCACCCCACTGCAATTTTACAGCTGTTGGGATTTAACAGGGCAAAATATTATCCTCCCTTTTCTCCTTCAGTTTCTGCAGTCTTGTTGGGACTACAGGCAGAGAGCATTTATATAGTCCTATGGCAGAGAGACATATTTCAGGTGTCCATTCAGGTAGAATGTATCTGATATTGAAGTAATGAACAGCTCCAAGATAAGACATTCACTTCCCCACAGGGCGTATCATGAGACATCCCATCACTGTTTCATCACTTCAATATTGAGAATTTGCTAATAGCTTCCTGATGCTCCTCATTTTGATGGATCCCAGTTTGTAACATCAGTAAACCACAACAGACTATAATGGGTGTAAGGAGGATCAGGCTAGTCTGCCTTCGTGGTATTGTGTGGTGTTTGAAACAGTTAATGGCGCTTGGCTTAAGCTCTTGGACTGCCTGTGTAACTGCACCTGGTCATGAATGCTCAGTAGGCTAACCGGCAGTGGTTATATAGGGCAGCCCTTTATGTCAGCTAATTGAAAACACAAGCTTGCATCCTGTCTGTTTACCATGGCGCTTGTTTGGGCATTGTATACACAAGTGTGTATGGTATGTGGATGTGCGCGCGCACACGCACGCAAACACACACACACACACACATGCGCACACACGCAGATGGGAAAGAGAGGGGGAAATGAAATAGTTGAACCAGATCTGTATAAGTCCCCTTCCCTTTCTGTGGTTTTATTATCTAAATCCTCCTGAATTGTTGAGGGCTATACGTTTAGATATCCTTTTACAGACACTCCCCACTGCCCAGTCCCATGTCAAGAGGCAGCTGGAATGGGTCCATGTACATCTGCTGTTACAGCCCAGTGCTGGTCTGAGTAGAGAGCTGTGGGCGTGGAGTCTCTCAGAGCAGCTGGTCTTTCCAACTCATCTACTGCTAATGAGACCAAGACACTGTTTTGACGAGCAGGGGAAAATTGAGGCGCTATCAACACTATATATATTTAATGTAATCATCTTTCTTTCTTTCTTTCTTTCTTTCTTTCTTTCTTTCTTTCTTTCTTTCTTTTCTCTAGATATATGCAAAATGATAGATAGATAGATAGATAGATAGATAGATAGATCATGTTTTGCCAGTCATATTCATTGGCCATGGCGTCATATCAGTGGTGTAAGTCTCTGGTAGGTATGATCTGTAGCACCCAGTACGTTTACCTCTGTAGGCCAGAGAAGCCATTGCATGCCATGTGCCATGAGATCCATATCCTGTCATAGGATGTGCACAGATAACATTCCGGGCCCTGATGTTAATTCCTTTGTACATTTTTTACCCTGCCCCTTCTGTTTTGTTTAACAACATGGCAGGGTGAGGAGGGCCAAAAAGTCAACTTTTGCCACCAGTCTGTCCAGAAACAAAAATAGTTCTCACGATCAGGCACATGGAAAGGAGGGGACCCCAGTGTTGCGGCTATAGTGTTTGCCCATTTAGTGAGTGGCCATCTGGTTCTTAACGGAAACTGGACTCAATTGCAGTAAGGCCATGCTATGCTGTCATCAGTGGCATGCTGTCTGTCTGTCTGTCTGTCTGTCTGTCTGTCT
>JAODOY010000022.1:4264094-4276717 GCA_025399855.1 Forbesichthys papilliferus
TTGTTTATCTTTATTATTTGTACATTTCTTTGTCCATCTGTGTAGTCTTAATCATTTGTTTAATTTGTCAGGCATAAATGTGCTATGAACCCAAATATTCTGTTCCCCTTTTTCAGGAATGTTTCTAAAGTGTTTTACAAAATAAAACACTAAAATGTTTTGTAATCCTTTGTTTAATGTTTTAATCCATTGTGATGGAGTAATTTGAGGAGACTGAATGCGAATGCCCTCACATTAAAAAAATTTGACTGGTCAGACTGTTACAGTATCTGTCTCATGTTTTACCAATGACAGCCAGCAGATGGCAAACAAGAGTTTAGAGGGTTCCCTGTGTAAAATGAAGGAGTTTGCATTGCTAAAATGCAATTCCTATAACATTGTAAGGCCAAGCAATATACAGTGTCTACGGACAAAAAGTTACCACGCTAAATCTATTTTTCATGACCATATTAGGTCATGAAAAATAGATTGAGCTTGGTATCTTTTTTTTTATCAGAAGAAAAATAAATCTAGCCCATTGTGTGTGTTTCAGTATACCAATTTTGTCTACAGTTCACTTAAAATTAATTGTACTTATTATTTTTATTCATTTTTTAAAATGTTAACGGTATAATTTACACTGGTCGAAACAACATTCACTGACCGTATAAAAATAGTTGATGTTACAATTTAATGTTTTAAATAATCTAAGTATCATACGGTATTTTCACAGCTATTCTTACATACAAGCTGTGTCCTAAAAAAAAAATTAGTATCATTACCTATAAGGTTCCTTGCATATTCCAAATGTCTAATTCCTAATAGTGCTGTGTGGTTATCTACAGTGATTTATACTGTCTCTACTTCCCATACTTCATGTCAAATGTGCTTCTGACATGATGATGAACATGTCTTAACACTGAGGTGTCTGTCACACATTTTACCTATCAGTCCACCAGGCCACAGACTGAAGGCACTTCCATGACCAAGGTGTATTTACAGGTGATTATATCAGATAATCGGTGGATTACAGCATGTTGAGTCCACACAAGCCTCTAATCTGAAGGAAAAAAGACAGGACAGTTTTCTGGGATTGTACCTTTAATCTGGCCCAGAATGCAGTGGCCCCTCCCAATTCCACATCTGGCCCCCATGGGATATACTGTTGTAATCCCTGATTTTAAAACAATTTTATTATGCTTAACTGCTGATACGTTGGACTTTAATTATTCAAATGCATCTTACTACTTCAGCCTTGAAGTAATTACACATCCTTGTTAGATTAGCCATACGTAATAACATAGTCTGCACACAGACTGAAAACCAGCTGCATGTTGGGTTTTCAATATTATGTCATGAAACAGATGTAGTCCAACTATTGAAAATAATTGCAACAGTTTTTTTTTAACATAGCACAGCACTATACAAAAAGTAGTTATTTTTATTCTCAATTAGACCAACTGTTATAATATGTTATAATAGCCATGTGTGTGGGTGTGTGTTCCCCTTGAAGTATTATTTTGCTTCTTTACACAACTTGTATGTGCTGTGAATATAATTTTAACTCACAGTACATTATACTGTATATTTACTGTGGGCTAAATGAGCTGTTTCTTTTCACAGGTTTCATGCAGCTGGGTCACTGGAGGGAGGGCTCCAACCACATGCAGTGACAGATGTCAACAAACATGCTGTAAAAAATGTCCGATTAACACAAAAGGGGCACTTTATCAAATCCCGATTATAAGAGCACTTTCATTTATTAAACGCTCTGCATTCTTTTTGAGCAGGGATTAAGAATCAGGTAGACACCATTGTCTGCCTAAAAACAACCCGTCTCTTAAGCTTTGCCCACTTCCTGGTGCCTTCTGGCTGGTCACTGGCTGCCTGCTTGTAATCCCAGTAGAGCCTTATAGGGCACAACCACCACCAAGGTCCCATTAATCAAACTCATCCCCATTAGAAGGGCTATAGGTGATTGGATTTGGGACATGTTTTACAGGGGTAGAAAAACATGACAACAGGGAACTAAAGCGAGTTTACAAGGGCTGTCCTGTGAAAAAGCTCATGGGCAAGTGGTGGCCATATGGAATGAATAACATAGTGACCAGCTGCGCTTTATCAGCACTGTGCACCTCCGTTAGGTCAGTATGTTGGACATGCACAGTTTGTGGGGCACAGTGGAGCATGCGTCCTATGGTTGTTTTCATGGACCTCTGTACAGTGTGATAGTGGCTGTGTGTGATTGGTCTTTTTCTCCCGCTGACCTTATAGGACCCTTAACATAATGTAACATGAAGCTTTAGTTTTGCCTATTTTTTTTATTAGCCATTACACTGTGTGAGTGAAGGAGAACATACCAATGGGACTAGTCCTCCAAAGGGTATGCCCCTTATACTTAATAGTGTACTGTCCGTGAACTTCACACCAGATATGTTTATGTTTTGAGAGGGGTGAGCTCTGTAGATTCTGCAGTTTCAAACCAAAACAGGTTTGGTAATGTTGGTTTAAGGGACATATAGATATAGAAATTCAACAAGATAAAATTAAAGTCCCACATTTATTTCAAATGTGTAATTGATTTCCTGAGGGGCATATAACTAGATTTATAGCCTATTATGCATCATCCTCCACAAGGTGTCTGTTAAGCAATGTGATGAAGGCTAATGACAGCTGTTGCCTGATATGAACATCATTTTACCAAATTAAAGATGGCATATGTCAGGGGATCAAATATCGTTATCCTCATAAAAAGTTGTTTTCTCAATTGAGACATAAGGTCCCATTTTTACATGGCACGTATACAACCCCCAACTCAATGATTGTATCAGTTCATAAGAAGCTTAGGGTCTACTGCAATTTCAATATTGTCTTTTTTAAGTGTAGCAAAACGTTCAATAGTTAAATTATCTGCAGAATTCATAATTAAATTGAAAATATATTAATTCAGATGAGTACTGATGTCTAGAGGATTAACATGTTCAAATGCACCATATTTTAATATCCCAAACGGATGGACACAATCTGACAAAGTAGATTTACCAAGGGGGCACTAAAGTAAAGCATTATTGCCTCTAAAAAAGTTAATAAATGTCTACATTAGCATTTCCTAGTAGCCTAGCCCATAAACCAGAATTAAACGTTTTTCAATGGAGATCTATTTCATTTTTATTTTAGACTTGGACTGAACAGTTAATCCATGTCTGGAAAACTGGTGTTCCTTGATTAGCTCTAATCAAAAAATATCACTTAAAAATATGCATAATTATGGTTTAACGAAACGATTAGCCAACATATGTCCACGCAGCTCTGTAGTTTGAATCAGCTGAATCTTCTCGTTTGTCGCCTTGCCTTTCTTGCCTCGTTTGAGTGACTAAAGGGCTAAGAAGAGGAGACGCAGGCAGCACTAGTGTAGTGTAGTCTGGGTGGAGTAAAGTTGGATTTAGGTGGGCTACTATAGATTTCCTTCCAAATTAGCCAAAGGGCCACCATTATTATGACTGGGTAAGATTTGTCTTAAATACGGAATCTGCATTTCGCTTACAAAGGCGTTATAACCAGGTTAACACCCATCTGCGATGAGTGATGTGAGTGAGAAATCGCTGTTGGATTACTTCTACTCAGCCGGAGACACTTCAGGGAAAGTAAAAAATGCAGATATATCCAAAAAGTTTAAGCCTTTCATTGGCCACAGTGACTTGCAAATGCGTGGTAAGTAGTGACCATTAGTCTATCTCATCGTTATCTGAAAAAAAAATGTCCTGAAAATGGCGACTTTTTATGGGCAATAGTCAGTCTATTACCGTAACAGAAATAATCGTGATGGATGGAATTACAGAGTCCTCCCTCCTCGTTGTCGTAATGGTCATAGTGATATGAGCTGCATATGAATAAAAACGCTTTAAAAAACTAGCTAAGACTGTTTTTACAGCCAGAACAAGTTGTTGTAAAGTAACCATTTACCGGTACATATTGTTTACATTAAGTCCCTGCAAACCCGATATGGTTTCAGCAGGAATTCTGTCATTTTCTCCCTTGGGCCATTTGTAGCAGCCCTGGACCAGGACGGGTACGGTAGGCTAATGCTAGATGCGGCATATTGCACCAAAACATTCTCAGTTGCTATCAGCTATGTTGACTGAAAACACGTGCCAGGATGTCTGACAATTCATTCAGTGCTGCAAATCCTAGGAAACATCTAAGATCACTTTGAATATGCACTTTAAATCATAAACAACGAGTTAGCATGCAGTTAATGGCACGCTATTTTGATAGTTTCAGCTTCACCACACAAACTTGTAGTTAACTGAAATGTTTGAAACACAACACAAGCACATAGGGGTGGAGTTTAGAGGATTGTTATCCACTCAACACAAAGCAAAACCACTTTATTTTATCATTCACGTTTCATTCAAGTTATCCAGGTCAAAAAGCAAGGAATTGGACCCTTTAAAATAGAAATCTAGGCCCTAATAAGAGTTAATGATTTAACTGTGTGGGTAGCTTTCCAAGCACTCCCCAAATGATTTTCCAAAGTGACCTTGTTGCAGTATTGCAGTTGTCAGCTTGTTCACTCCAGATGCTATGTCAGCACTGCAGTTGTTGACAGAGGTTTTTGAAAGCTGCTTTGATATGGGCCATCTGACAAGGCTGTCCAATTAGGAAAATGCCTCCCACATATACTTAAAATATGTCCTAGCATTTGCTGCCAGCTTGTCTTGCCCTGGTGGTGATACTGCTGCTTTAATTATACCCAAGTATGAATAGCCTTGTGACCTCCAATGCAGAGCTTTCATCAGGCCTGTTCTAAATTGGGACATGGCATTGGTGTCAAAGGGATTTGGGCGAGGTCATAATGAGGTATCGGCTATGCATACGTGCATGTTTACATCTTTGGTTCTAAATAACATGTACTGTGTTAACACATAGTGGAAAGCTTGGAATTTATTTTTTGGGACACATCTAAGTGGGCACTTCCCTGGGTTTCCTGTTGTTGTGAATGTGAACTGTGCAACTGTCCCACTACAAACGTTTGTTCCCTCCTCTATCAGGAAAAAGGAAACCATGTAATTGTCTAGTGCTGCATTCCATGCTACACCTTATATGTGAAATACCAAGCCATGGAACAAATCATGACCATTGTGTTGGCCTAGCTGTTTTTCTGCTTGATAGGCTAGTTGTGAACAGTGTTGATGGGCAGATATTTCTCTGCACACAAGTCAATGTAGACTTTGAGACCAGATTGAACTGCAGCATTGATGTCATTTGTTTGCTGCACAGGAGGCCTCAATGGGAGAAAAGTATCTTTGGCATCGTGAATGGACTTTCTTCCTCATAGTTCCTGTAGGAGAAACATATCCCAAGAACAGCCTATCTTACATTCTTACTGTGCACCTGGAAATGTCTCAGCACTTCAATATATTCTTAATGCATTTTAGGAAATTAATATCATGTTGAACTCCAATGCCTGAAATTCTATTCTGAATATTGTATCTGATGTATTCTTGAGGCACTTATAAATCAGATGTAGTTCAATTGCGAGAGCTTATTGCAAGATATGTGAAGGTATTAAAAATGTTATATTGATGCATTTTTTCCCTTCCTCAGCTAAATACAGAGAGGAATTCAAACTCATCATTGACAGAATTGCTGTTGTGAAATCTGAGAATGTAAGTTATGTATATATATCTTTAAACGTTTGGGGCAAGATAGTAGGGTAGTCGGCTTCCAGCCTAAAGATTCTGGGTGTGATCCTCAACCTAGCTTTCTACTTGGGCTTGAGTCTAACTCACTGTGCTCACAGTTATTCTCACTTCAGTTAAGTTTTTGCTAAGTAATTGTGTTGTCTGTGTTGTGTATGTCCTAGAGATCTGCTGTATTGCATACTTAGTTTTTACATTAATGTCAGCAATAGGCTGACAATTTGCTCTTTAAATAGCTCTTTAATTTGCTAAATTATTCATCTTTAGGAACAGTTAGAGCAGCTGTTTCTTTGTTCTGACAGTACTGTAAACACAAATTCCCCCAGGGATTGCACCCATTTCTTTCGTATTTCCTTCAGAATAAGGAACTGCTGCATATTGCAGTCTGAAACATAACACCATCAGTCACAGTTCATTCCAGTTATGAAATACACTTTCCAAATATGTATTGTATTCAGTGAAGGCCCATTTTTGTATTGTATCTTATACTTGGTTTGTGCCTTTTCACAAGGGGGAGAAGTACCTGGTTCTAAAGAAGAAATACAGGCAGCAGCTGGCTGAGAGAGACACAGAGCCCCGAGAGACACACTGCTGTGGCCGAGTCAGAACCTCAGAGAGCTCTCCTCCGGCTCCTCATAAGGAGGTTGGTCCTGGTGAGGAGAGGAGAAGTGGTCAGGTTCTGTGGTGTGGCGGTCCCAGCCTCCAGCCCCCCTCACATGAGGTGAAGTCAATATCTTGTTACAGAACCCTTGTTGTTGGCATGCAGCCTATCTCTGTTAGGGGTGTGTTACAGTTATTCATCATTCTTCATGCTTAGTCCCATGTGACTAAGAACAAGCGTCTAGAGGGATCTTGCTCAAGGATACTGAGTCCATAGAATCAACCCCTTGGGATACAACTTAGACTTCTAAACATTTATTCACCTCACAATAATTGAGAGAAACTCATTAATTTAGGTTAAGCCACTAATACAGGCTGTTATAGTATATAATAGGCTATGTAGAATGAGATGGGATAACGCATGGTAACATACACAACAATACAACTTTTTTTTTTCATGTGAATTGCATTCTTATTTCTGTTATTCCATTTAGATTTATTCTGCTCTCTGTTGTCTCAGAATGTTGACATGCAGGAATAAAGTGGTACAGTACACTTTATGTGTTGCCCTGAGGCAATGTCAGCATAGCTAATACACTGCAAAAACTATATATAACTTATTGTGATAATCTTGTTTTTAGATGTTAAATGTAGTTGGACTTCTAATATACAGTATATTCTAATATAAATGGCTTATCTAGTGACTTCATTTAAGTGCATGGGCACTTTGTTATAGAAATCTTATCAAGTAAGTTTCACTTACTGCACTGGCAGCCTCATTTGCTTGTTTTAAGCATAAGCAAACTCATAACTAATATATTTGCACTTATAGGGCATTTTTTGCAGTGTATGCTTTTTGTCAAATTCAGCGAATGTCTACTCATGGTCTACTAGATGCCCGTGATGTACGCAGGCTGAATGCAAAATACGCTGTTTATACAGAGCCGTGGCTCTGTAGATGGCAACACAAAGAAAGTTGTGCAGACCGCACCACATAAGAATATTCTAGCCTTGGCCATTTGTGTCCATTGTGGAGTGTGTGGGTGGTGGTGGTGTATGTGTGTGTGCGTGTGTGTGCGTGTGTGTGGGTGGGTGGGGGGGCTTCTCTATGGCATTGAAGCGAGGTGGTTTTGTTTTGATTGAGTTCAAATATTTAAAACAAATTCTCCCCTGAATGCAGCTTTAAAGTATTTGTATAAATTACTTTGTAGAGGGTGGAGCAGTTCATACCTTGTGCCAAGCAGCACATGGCCACTGAAAAAAAAAAAAAAAAATGCTGCAGGTTAGATTAATAATAATCTGACAAATGACAATAGCACTCTCACAGTACTCTCACGGCACATATTGTCGATGTGAAGAAGTTAAGCATAGCTTTGGAAGATTAACCCATTTTGAGCCAGTGTCTGTGCACATGGTGTGTGCTGACAGGCACTAAAGCAAACATTATCTCTTGGCACAGATGGGGAAGTTAGTGCAAGAGCGACGGCCATAGACTGTTTATTGCAGCATGCAAACACACACTAGCTGTTATACCCAGTGTGTGGCAAAACTCAAGTAACGCAGAAGGAGAAAAACACGTGAAATACTGTATGTATTTCTCTCATTTTCTGTCTCGTTTGCAAGGAGGAGCACATGGCAAAGACCACCATGCAGCCCACTTTGAAGGAATACCCTGTTATCCAGGTTGAGGATGCCTCGATACACTGCGATGGGGAGGACGAGCTGGACAAAGACTCAGGGTCAAAGGTTAATACTGCACTCATATGAGAAGGCTGGGTTCAATTATCTTCAAGTGATTATGATGAATGTAGGCTGTTTTCTTGGAAATGGGCCCAGTTATGAAATTGTTGTGTTTTATCAGTCAAGTTAAGATCTAGTCAGACCTTTTCTACAATATCCCCCCAAAGCCCTTTAGATTACAAAACACCTGGCCCTCCAGTTTCACTTCACTGTTTACATGTCTGTGCTTCTCCAAGTACCCACCAGGTGGTGCTATGTAAATGACCAGGATTTGAAACCAACAGTGAATCTCTGAGTTGGAGGTGGAACAATATATGAGTGGGAGGGAAACAATCTGCATTTAAATAAGGTTCTCTGTTATTATGTTAAACAGCAGCATCCTGGAACTCATTACAAAGATAATAACAATGCGTTATTGGAATTCGTCTCATTAAACAAGGTGCATAATCCTCCTTGATTACCTGAATTATAGATAGCCTGTATAACATTTGAGGTATGAAATGTAAACGTACAATATATTTTCAGATATTAATTTCAAATGAAGGTTCATAGATGACGTGAATATAGTCTGCGTAATATGAATGTATAATGTAGGCTGACACAATAATTACTTCCACATAGCCCTGGCTCTGTAAAAAGAAAGATTGTGTTGTAGGACGCCTACAACAACGGTATCCTAGCCATTCTTAATGCATTTCCAATGTAAGGTGGAGCTCCTGTGGGGGCACCCTGTGGCATTGAAGAGAGATGTGTTTTTGTTTTGATTTGAGTTCGAAATTAGCAAGCCTTCTTGATAATTACTTACTATACCTTTAATATTTTTTATATTATATATATATATATATATATATATTTTAATATATTTTACTTTAAATGTAATTACAATGGCAGCTTTTTCGTTAACCATTTGAAGCAGTTTAACAATTTAATGAATCATAAAATTATGCAAATCTAATAGCCATTTTGCTCCAAAACCTAAAATGATGAATTTAACTGAATTCGAATTTACCTTGTTGCTGATCATAAATAACCACAAATCTTTTCCTAATGTAAAGGTGATTTGCAAATTACAGTAGTTCAATCACAAAGGTCACAAAGGCTACTGTATTTCATCTAACCTTAAATAAAATACAAGTGAAAAGGACGAGCACTATCTAGCCTAATAGGACGTAACACATGCTGGAAATATTGTAAGCGTAGTCTGATAAATTCATAGCAGCAATTTTCATATGTTGTTGTAGAGAATAAATTGACATGTGCCAGCATGGAATTGGCTGGATAAATATCAGACACTTTTTCTGTTTAACATGGTGATGCGTGTGACAGCCAAATACATGAAAGGCCAGTTTAACACCTTATGTGCCTGTGTGATCTGAGAGCATTTAGCCTCCTCAACATGGGCACAGAAAAGAAAACGACCTATAACCGGCTCTCACATTAATCAACCTACCAACGTGACACTTTCTGAGAGCTGTAGATGTTAGTTTTTGACAGAAACGGTGTGAAAAGCACGGTGCCTCATTGCGGGCGTGTTTTTCTTTAGATAATTGTTAATTGGATTGTTATTCGTTACCCCCCTTTTGGTGTGAACGTGTCACCTTTGTCTGACTGCCTCATTACCTCTCTGTCAGTCTGATGCCTTTCAGTTTCTTGTTGATGGAAAACATCACAGCTGTGTGTGCGTGTGTGCCCTGGATACTGTGTATAAGTAACAGAAATATTACAGTTTCAACTGCATGGTGTCATAGTTTATTCACATGGGGGCTGCTGTTATTTGTCTTCCAGTCAGAGTCGGAGCAAGACGAGGATTGTGCGGGCAGTATGGGCTCCAATGCTGTCGCTGTAAGTCGTCTTTCGTACTCTTCCCACGTAACCGAAAAGGCATGTAGCGGGGGAGACGTTAAACCACAGCTAGGATGTCAAAGTTGTATTACTGTATCGTCATGGCCGAGCTGGAAGTGTTAAACAGGCAGTGACTGTGACGTGTGACACAGCATTACTGGGATACACAGCGCATGCACTAGCTAGCATGGCTATCAGTGAGCACAGCAGGATGTGGTTTGTGTGTGTGTGTGTGTGAGGGTGCGGTGCGTGCGCGCGTGTGCTTTGGCCATGAGTATGTGTGTTAGTGTCCGTCCGTGCATGCATGTGTGTGTTGGTTTATATCTGTATATGAATTCCATTAGGATAAGATTTGATCATATCTAAAGCTACTTCAAGTGTGTGTGTGTGTGTTGTGCTTCTCTGGTCTTTTGTGTTAGCTGGATCCCATAGAGAAGGACTGGCTTTATAGCGCTGCTTGTGCGAGGGTGCCTGAACTGTCTCGGCTGCTCAGACAGGAGCCCTCTCTTGTCAACAAGAAGGTACTGGGACTCTCCAGTCTCATACTGACACAGTCTGATACACCATCATGAATGAGTTATGAGAAGCTAACCTGAAAGAAGCAGGTGATTTAATCTATGCCTTCAGATCTGGTATCCTGTTCTAATATTTGTTTTTCTTTATGTGGCATCAAACAAGGACTTCACCTCAGTAAGTATTTTGTCTGTATTTTGAGAACTAGTGTTTCTTTGATTAAATGTAGGTATACTGCATGCATAAACTGTAAAAAAAAAAAAAAGACATCTGAAATAAAATGTATTTCTCAAATCTCAGTGGCAATGCTAGATTGTCAAATTAAATTGTTTACGTCATAACAGTGAAATCAGTAATATTAACATTTTAAATTACTTTTGATTTTAACATTGTATAGTACATTGTTAAGTACATACAGTGTTATACATAATGATGTGCTCTACTAAGATTTTTCTTCTCTATTTTGTTTTACGTGACGTCATGATTCTTTCCTCGAACATCCTTCTCAGGGGGTAAGAATTCTTCTATCCTTCCTATCCACGTTGATGTATTTTGTCTAATAATGACTATTCAATATTCATGTTTAGCCCTCTGGGTCCTTAAGCATGTGCTGTATACATCTTAAGCCTGGGCTAGCTATATGTCAGTAGGTTTGGCATCGAAACACCTGTCGATTCATGGTCTGTGATGATGATGATGATGATGATGAAAGAATCTCACAACATTATCTAAAACATGACCTTTCCGTTTCCACATGTTGCTCGTATGAAGTTCACACGCTCACTCGCCTGAGTTTTAACGATTGAAATCGTACTCGAAGAACCCTCCTTTAAAACACCCAGGTGGCGCATTTCAAAGATCCACTATCAAAAGGATTATGAAAGATAGCTTTTTAGCTCCTTTGGCCCCTGACAACCCAAATCCTTTTATTTGTCTCCCTGTGCGCTTAAGAGATTTGAGCTCATGTTTGTTGTCCCTCCCCGGTGTCACAGTTCTCACACTGTCCTGTGGCCATGGAGGACCACCTTCTAAGAGAGGGTCTAAGCCTTTAGCATCCCCACCCGGACAAGATAGCCAGGCTGCCATTGAAGTGTAGGGAGATGTTTTGGGTGGGGGGTGGTGGGAGATGGATTAAGAAGAGTCTTAATGTGCCACAAAGACTTCACCCACTTAAAGATAATCTGAAAGTAATAGAGCAGGCTGGGATTCATTGTAGAACAATGTTGGCCATGTCCCTGGGAAGGTTCTCAATTCCCTCAGGTTACTTTGATGTTCCCTTCAGCCTTCAGTCTTTTTCGCTGTTCAGTAGAGGTGGATGTTTCCAGTGATAGTGTATGGACATATCTGGGCCAGAAGTCAAAGGAGAGTGTAAGAGGTTTTTAAGGTTTGTTTTTAAAGGCAGTGGTTGTTGTGACTTGCTAAGTGAATTGCTAAGTGAATTCACTCTAAATTTGTATTTTCAGCTAGCATCTTTAACTTCACTGTAATATATTCAATTATGGACTAATATCAAAGAAAACTTGAAGGAATAAGGGATTATGTATTGTAAACATACATGTGTGTGTATTGCTGATATTTATATGTGAATGAGTAGTTTTAAGGTAGTACTACTACAACAAATACTATTTTCCTTCTCTTCCTGGTTTGTGACGTGATGGACTTCCCTTCACTCCAATAGTTTGTAAGTACATCATTGACCCATCATTCACTCCTGTCCGTCTTGCTCTATAGATCCATACAGGAAAGTGCCGCCCACATCGACCATTGTTGACTCGTCCCTCAGCTCCTTAGCCTGTTCCTTCACTCACTGGGGAGCATTTTCAGGGTGATATTTGTGTCTGTGTGTGTTGGGGGAGGGGTGACCAGGAAGAAGAATTAAAGGGATGGTGCCACATCCTGTTCAGCCTCGTCCATCTCCCTCGACCCGCCAAGCCGCCTGTCAAGCTCCCCCCCAGAGTCGGTCAATCCGTCTTCAGAATGTGACGGGGAAGGGCGTAGCCCAGACAGACGCCATCTATCACGGCCCGTCACCTAGGCAGCCACCAAGCAGAGGATGTTGTAGCGCACGCCTTTCTACAGTGTCTGCCCGCTGGATGCAAGGTGGAGGCTCGCTAACGCTGGCCTGTTTACAAGAGCGTTTCGTCGTGACTTAAGTGTCGGTTTCAGAGGAAGGAGATTATGGTTCACCAAACGAGCGGTGTCCTATTTGATAAGGAAGGGGGGGGGGGGGGGGGGGGGGGGACAAAA
>JAODOY010000022.1:4288013-4299379 GCA_025399855.1 Forbesichthys papilliferus
ATATCAGGCCCAGATAACCAAACCAGAAATTAATCTGAATATCAAACATAAGAATACATTAAAATCACATATAGTTTATTTAAAAGGTTGTCACCGTCACCATCACCTCAAATGAAAGTATACAATTTTCCCCCAAGAATTCTTAAAGCATACCACTTGGACATTGTTGAATATCAATGAGTGTGGGGGGGATGCAGACATTAATAAAAGGGTGATTGTTAACAGTACTCTGAGTAGGCAGAGGCATGGTTGGAATTGTGCTCCCATCTCAATGCTGCGATTAATACTCTACATACTGTATCAGTTCCACTACTTCCACACTGACTCCAAGGCTCATCTCTGTGGCATATAGGAGCCAGCTAACATAAAGCAAGATTCAGAAACATTTAAGGAGTCAGAAAGTGTGTCTCAACAACTGAATCCAGAGGAGGAAATAAGTGAAGCCGACAAAGTTCTCGAAAGCCTAGAGGAAAGTTACACAGAAGAGAAATCAGTTATGAACTTCTTCAAAACACTAGTAAGTACAATATTTCAGCAAACTACTATAATAGAAATTGTGTAGATTGATTGACTGCAATATATATATATAAAGATTGAAACACCAACCTGCATTTTTGCAGCCAATTTATTAAATTTTTTGACCAAATTGTCCAAAAGATTTTATCACAACCCACAAACACAACAAATACTTACTGTGAAACTTGTGTGAACCACATGTAAATAATCTGATATTTATTCTGGGGCAGCATGTGGTAATGTGTCTCTCAGCCCGATAAACAAAGTTATTCTTACATATGTGTGTTATTTGTAATGCATATAGTATTTGAATGTATGTTTTATGCCAGTTTTTCATGTTTGAGATTTAATTATAATACTTAGGGGTTTGTAAGAAAAACAAGTTCAACATCTGTAAAACAATCTGTAAAATTCCAGATTTTACAGAAAGTTTATAATAATTTGTATTTCTTTTATAAATCATTCATAGTGTTTTTATTTAAAGAAGAACCATTTTGTGGTTGTCATTCAAAAAGTGTCATGTCTGTTCTATGCAAAAGGAACTTACAAAGGAAGTACAATGTCTATGGTGACGATGTAGTCTTTCCATAAAGAAGGACTACAACAACCACTGACTGTGTTTTCCTCTTCATCATGCTTTCCTTTGTAATCATGCCTTTTTAAAGAGTTACCATTGCCCCATCCCCATGCTAATCAAGTCTTTGAACATGCGGGAATGTGGTGGCCTATTGTTCAACCCCTAGTGTGAGCTCACAAGGGAGGCCTGTGCAATTGGAAGTTAAGATGTGTGAAGATAGAGCGAGGGCAGGCCTACGCCATCTCCAGAGCACAAAGGCCGTCACAATGACAGCGCATGTACTCTATGTGCTCTGTCAGGACCTCAGTGTACACTCTGTATGGCTTGGTTAGCTTAGCATAAAAGCCTATGTCTGCAAGTCTGAAAGGCTTCAGTTAGCTATCAAAAGAATTATTGCCCTGTTAGATTTACATCAGCCATATCCATTTATGTTTTATGTTTAAATTATTGAACTGCTGTTTCATTGTATAGTAGTGTTAGGTGAGATATTATTCAACAAAGTTTACTGAATAGATTTGAAGGTTAAGTACTCTATATATGTACATTCTGTGTTTATATAAATATAATTCCATTGTATCTTCAAGGTGACTCCTACTAAAACATCCAAAAAAGAAAAAGCTTCTGCTGATGCTCCAAAAGACAAGGTAAAAATGTTTATACATTACATTTTTCAAAGTCACGCTAAATCCATATTAAATCATCCCATTTTCATGCCAATAATACTGAGTATATCCGTCTGAGAAGGATATTTCTTGCCGTGTCTAATCAGTTTTTCTACTGCACCTTTGGCAGGTCCAACACATTTGCTTGCTTAATTGTTTACTCATTAACCATCACACTAGCACTTATTTTGTTTTCTTTCTGCCAAATAGTCCCAGCAACAGATCCCATCAACAGAGCCATCTACAACTGTGAGATAGCATATTACAACAATTAAGTATTTAATGGAGATATTTTGGTAAAACTTGCCATTGTCAAATCACATCATGTTCAATTGAAAGTAAAGTAACTGCTATTCATTTGCTAATAAATCATTCATACCAATAATTAATAGCGTGGTTTACAATATATTAAACATTTAATTAAAAAATTATTAAACATTTCAAAGTTGCTTTTATCGCCCATTGAATTGCAAGCAAATTCAATGTTGGTCTGGTTTAGTTAAAATGGTCAAATTATTTACCAGTTTGCTGTGTTTCCTCTAACACTGACCCTGGTGAATAGGTTGTGTCAGTTTCGGATCCTCCAGCAGCACCAAAGGGAATGTCTATTCCTCCACCTCCTCCTCCTGAGCCACCAAAAATGGAGTTCAAAGGGGATCCAGCTGCTAAGCCCATAAAAGCCACACCAAAAGAAGAACCAAAAGCTGCCACAAAGGAAACGGAGGCGTCAAAGGGAAAATTAGCCAAGGATACATTGAACAGATTCTTCCGTTCAAAGGTAAAATAAAGATGAATTTGTCATTGTATAGATGTACACACTTTGGTGTCAATGTTCAGTGGTGTGTCATATAGCATTTATTGTGTAAACGATGTGAATTGAGGCACTGATAGGTGGCAAAGCATCTATAGCAAACGATACACCAACAGGTGGAGCCAATGCCCAATGCAAGACTGCAGCATGCATAGTAGATTACTATATTGGTCACAGGAATCTAACTGACCGTGCTGTCTTGTTCATTTCATCTACAACTGGGAGGTGGTTGAAACTGCACACTTTTCAGTTATTGACTGCCAATAACAAATCTCTTCTTTTTTTAAACCCAGACCTAATTAACATTGTTTCCCATTATATAATGTACAGCATAAACAGCTGTCAATTAAACTGCATTATAAGACCAGCACTAAACGTCAGCAGTGTTACGTTTCTCAATATTAAAGATGTTGTGTACGGTGTTGTAAGCATGAGTAATGTGTATAGCAGCAAACAACTTTCCTATGTAAAAAATGTGTAGTAATTGCACTCTGAGTATGACAGCCTCCTGTGTGTTCCTCCAAATTCCTCTGTTCTTTGTTGTCATACTGGGCCGGCTGTGCATGAATGTTAGTCTGTGTGTGTGTGAGTGAGTGTGTGTGTTTGTGGCCCACAAAGCATTTGTTTTGGTTTGAGATGCTGTTGCACTTAGGGTGACACTTAGCGGTAGAAACAGAGCCATGCAGTAAAGATGCATATACAGTATAAGCTCTTGGTAAAAAAAAAAGTCAAATTAAATCTATAATTTAATAGTTTACATTACATTCAAGTCATTATGAATATTAAGGTTATTAAATAGTCACGCAAAATCTCTCTCAGAGATATTTCTATGTCTTACTTCCCAAACAACATAAAAGATATTACATGCATTTTAATCTACACACTATCACATCAATAAACTGCCATTATGAAATATGACAGTTCTCTCCTACATATTTTCACATAATGCTTTATTTGCATCGCATCAGAATGAAAATAATGTTGAGCTCAAGGAAGAGGCAGCACCACAGCCAGATGTAACCACTCAGGTAAATCAGCAGGCAATGTTCCCAATGTTCAGGGAATATGTGCTTAATGTTTGATATTAAAGGTACCCTCCTCCATTGCATTATAGCCAACCAGCTTACTATTAAAGACTATTAAAGAGTTTCCCACTATTTATGCACGTGTTGTGATCGAGGAGTGGCCAATGTCAAATTTTATATAAACGTTATACAATAACCATCAGCATGAATGCAAAGTATAAAATGTATCCACTATCACAGCACTAATTTATTGAATGGTTTCCATGGTACAGTACTGCATATTGGCTTAAGATCAAAATAAAAACAAATTTTGCTCTCTAGGAAAGTATGGAGGAGCTGCCACAGCCAGTTGTAGACGTTCAGGTAAATCAGAGGTCTCTACTCTAATCTTGGAATGTTTCACATTATCCAAGGAAAGTTTACTAAACAGTATTTCTACAGGCTCTCTGCCATGTTATCAAAGCTGTAGTTACTTAGTAGAATCTCTTTTAGGAGGACCATTTCTCTCTAGGTCTTTTTGAGAATTTGGTTTTAATATGATTGAATCCAATTACAAATATCTTAATTTTCCTGCAGACAGTGGAGGTTCAACAACCAATTATACAATATCAGGTAAATCAGCAAAAAACAATGATAGGAATGCTGGACCACTAATGGGCCATCCAATCTTTTCTTAGGGAATCTTCTTAGGGAATCTTCTTGGGGAATCTTTGTGCAGCTGCTTTCCAAGAAGATGGGGTCCTGTCCTTACATAATGATTCTGTTTCTTACTGTATCTTCATTGGTGTGCTGGCTGGCTCATCTTTCTCCTATTAGCTCTTCCATCACTTCCAGCTGGCAGTCACATTCCACAATGGCCATTTGACATGCCTCTAACCATAGATAGTTTATGATTTGTATTTATCCTTTCTTCAACATTGAAGAAGGTGGATGCTTCAAAGACCAGCACCCTAGAGGCTGCTGCTAAGCCAGAGGTCCTACCGTCTCTCGCCGAAGAAAAGAAACTGCCATCGAAAGTGCCTTTCCTTTCCCTCTTCAAGCCTAAGGTAAATATATAAATATCAAAGGTTCTTTTGGCCTTTATGTAGAATATCTAAATGTATCTAAATGAGTTTTACACATGCAAAAACAAACAAAAAAATAAAATAAAATAAAAACATTAGTGACAGAAATCTCGTAATGTGAATTTGAGGTACTGTTTAACCAAATGGGAACAAAAATCCAGACTGCTTCCACAAGTGGATTTCAGCTTCTCATGAAAACTGCTGGAGTGGTAAATACAGTAAAATTACTCCACAGCCATACAGGCCATTTTTAACCAGAGTGACTCTATTAAACCATGTTATTTTAATACACCCGCTAAGGCAACACACGCTCTAAACCAAGCAGTTGTAACAGTATACGTATGTTTTCCAGTACAATAATCCCTAAAACTATCAGCATGAATGCTTCCCAAATCAGATTGTCAAAATGTTTGTCACAATGTACTGTATGTCTAAATCTAAGACTGTTTCCTAACAGTGTATATGCAGAATATGTTAATTCTTTCCGTCATCTAAGTTTGGCAATGTTACATTTCTTATTAGACAGCTAGAATGTATGCTTTACCATTGACTTGATAATGTTCATAAGGCTGCTGGACCAAAGGTGGAGGCATCTGCTCAGCCTGGCACCACAGCAGGAACCCAGGTCGCAAGAGCCACGGACGAACCTAAGGCCAGCGCCAAGCCCTCAGAGACCCCCATAGACAACTCAGTGTCTGGAGCATCCAAGGGTGGAGTGGAAGCAGTCAATGTCCCCAGGAAACTAGAGAAGAGAAACTCTATCAACTTGTTCTTCAAAAACCTGGTATAGTGTTTATGCAGCTCTTTGGTGTGAAAATGCAAACGTAGCCCTCTAAATTAAAGGTAGAGTCAGCGAGTAAACTAATCCACTGTTTTGCCAACTGCCCATTCTGTGTGCATGCTGAAAAACGTGTGCGTTTCTACACAGCCCTGGCTCTGTAAATGGGAAGACAAAGTGGTGCAGACCGCACCAGTGCCACCCAATATTATCATAGCCTTGGCAATGTGTTTCCAATGTGTGGGGCTGAGCTTCTGAGGGAGTGCCCATGGCATGAGTGATATTTTTGAAAGTTTTTATCTATTTCAAATATCGACGATCTTGCTCAAGAATAACTTTAATTTAAACATTTAATCATATATTTCATTTTCTGTGATTAGTTCCACTTTACCTTATATTTCAACTAGATGGCCTAGTAAAATATGAATCCACTTCATGAACCTGACTAAGAGATTAATTAATTAATTGTACAAATACAATTATTATTCTTATTAAATTTTTTAAAAATTTGTTCAACCTAATTTGTATCCAATAGGATAGGATACTCTTTAGAATTGTACAAAAAATTTAAAAATAAAAGAAAGTTTAAAGTAACACAAATAAACCACAAAATATATGAAGATGCTTAATGAATATGAATTTACAATGATACATTTCTCTGTTTATCTTATAACAGGGCCAGAAACGTCCCTCCACAGATGCTGGTGTCCAAACAGAGCCAATGACTGCTGGTCCAGCGCAGGCTCCTGCCAAATGAAACCAATAGCAAACAATGACACTTTGCATTCTGTTGCCCAGGTCAGAATATTCCCCGCAAAACTCCAATGAACTTAGATGTATTATTGGCATGGTTCTATTCTCTGGAAGAGAGGGTGCATGAAGGAACACAAGCAAGTAGTTTGGAGAAAGAAGGCACAGTGTGCAGATGGTGGATTGACTCGTGATTTCATAATAGTCCAATCAAGGGTTGCTTGGTTGTACAGTCGTTTTCACTCTAAAAATGTCCAGACAAGTACTATAAGGAGGTGAGTGTGATATGTTTTGTAGCCACTGTTACTTCTCTCTGTGTATACTGCAGTTATTCATAACACTAAGCATATCAAACTGTATAAGGCTTCAGAGTTATCCTGTTAGTAATTAATTTCCTTGAATAATGCATTTTTATAATGTTACCGTTTGTCATCGTCATATGTTCAATATTGTTTCCACTGCTTGTCATAGTTGTAGCAATTGTCATGTTATATGTGGGAAAATACATATATCATACTGCACATATTTATACTGTACTGTATATGCAATATATACTGTACATCTAAGGGTTAACCATTTCACAGTACATTGCAGGGAATTACAATATGTTTAGCTCTTTGGGAAATTAATGGCAGGTATCCACTGGCCTTACTTTGGATATATATCTATGTGTTTTAATTTTGCAGTACTCATCAATTAAAACTGATTAACTTGAAATCATTGTATTTCATAGATCATGTCCAGAAGTTAATTACTGTTATTAGATCACTATGATCTTGCTATATAAGTGTGACACTAACATTATTTGCCATTATCTGGTTAGTTTTTTAGAGAGGAATTTATGCAGTTTGAACTATCTATTAAAAACAATATATAAATATGTTTAATATTTCCTGTCTGCTCTAAATATAATGTGACTTTTGGGAACATCCCCCTGGCTCCGTTAATAGTAACATAAACAAAGTGGCTAACACCGCTCGTATCAACAAAGTCGTAGCACTACGCTTTGCTTCACAATGCACTTCAACGTGTGATGCGGCCCCACGAAGGACTGCAGAACGAAACTGTTTTGATTTGAGCTCAAAGTTAGCATGAATGGCTGACCATGCCTTTAATAATATCCCCGTGCCATATCAGCAAGAAAACAGACACATTCAGTCAAACATTATCAACGCCATATGGAACGGTAGGCTATGGTTTGCAGGCAACTCTAATGTGTCGGAGGCAGCAACCGCGCATGCCAGACGAAAAGAAACACAAAAACCAGGGAATATCCTTGCTCTGTGTTTAGTTCCTGGTAGGCCCCGATCACACAGAAGCATCGCTAGACACTCATCAGCAGCAATTGCATTGCTTTCCTATGGTACGGCGTGCCTGGCATGCGCGCTCTTCTCTTGCCCACTGCTCGCAGCAATCTCTTTGGCCCAGGCAGCCAATCTCTGTGTGAAAACAGAACACACAGTCGCAGCGCTCCAACCTAAATGCTACCTCCACACGACTGTAAACGTCTCGGGTGTGCTTGGGACACTGGCAAGAAAAATGTCTTTGAATTGTCCAATGAGAAGATTATGCACCATTTGCATTAATAGCGGTTTACTCAACAGTCCATTAGAAACTTTAGTCAGCATCAGGCATAACCAATCAATTTATGGTTTCCTCGGTACTCGTTCTGATTCATCCGATGGAAAGCAACACTCCGGGTGGCGCATGCCGGGGCATATCGATCAGGCTGTAACTACGTCTTGTATGAACAAACTAAGATATAGTTTCAGTAGAACAATGTTGGTGCAATTAACAGATTGACCTAAAAAAAATTGTACAGCCTTTATCCATGCCTTGAGAATATTAGCCTACTTATTCGCTCAGACGGACATCCCTTCCTTTAGTAATCGGCGCTAGTTTGAAAATTCTTTCCTATGAACTGATTCCAATGCCTAATATTTGAGTAATTAAGAGATTCTCTGTAAATAAATATGTTTAATTTACTTAGAACAATAAAGCAACAAGATGCAAGCGTGCAGGCAGGTCAGCCATGGATCCTATGCACACACATTTCTTCTTCCTGTTTTGGTTACTGCCTACAAGCTAATGACTTGACTTGCCCCATGAGGTATAAAGTGGTTTTTCCACGGTTGGCTGGCCGGAGGCTGTCCGGGCCAGAATTATCTGTTAATTTCATAAAATATCTCTAACGCGGTACATAGAGGTCTGCCATATCACCAAAACTGATATTTCTTATACCTTTTGATAATTTTGGTAGCTATTTTAATGTTTTAAACTAAACATATTACACGTAGCACCTTTAAATATTATTATTGTTAGAATAACGTATTCAGTATGCAAGAACATCTACATTATTTAATTATCAGATCAGAAAATAGAGAATAATCTATAAATTGTGATCTGTATTCTGGGTATGGCACAGAAACCTGTTCAGCTGTATTTTGGTTGAGGGTGGAGCATGGTGCTCTGTTTAATGTTTGTATGTGCCAAAGACTTGAGTGTCACACCTTCCTACTGTACGGACGGTGCAGAAGCAAACAGACGTGATCCTAGAATATCACCCACTCACGAGTGACAGGAATCTGACAGAGAGAGAGAGAGAGAGAATTACCCTTCTATTTCAATGGGACTAATAGACTCAAGGTGTAATGGTCAGCTTCGACATGCTTCTTTCAATGCTTTAGAATTCAGTTTTTGTATTTGATAGCACAGTGTGCAGTCTATGCCTGCAGATTAGGCACCCGTAAGCGAGGAGCAGCGCACCCTCGAGGTATAACACACTATTCCTTTGTTATCCTTGAGACCTGCCACTCTGGCACTGCCCCTTGTAATAGCTATGATTTTAAACCTTTCACTGTAACATACATTTATTAGTTCTATTATTTCTGTTTCTTTGGAAGGAGGAAACTGTTTCAGTTTAGGTGACAAGGGTGTTTCTATGTATTTTCAAAGGTGCACATGCAATTATTCAAATTGAACCATGCACTGCATATTGAAGGACTAATAGACTGATCAAAAACTGAGAGTTGCTCTTCCTATGGTGGCAAAAATCCCCATAGACAGTATGCTGTCTCAACGCTCACGGTGCCCAGACCACTAGCAGTTCATCCCAGCACAATGCATGTGACTGTGTGAATGCACCATGCACAGAGGGGGTGGAACAAGGGAACAGTGGGTAGGCAGGACTGCAGTCAGCACTAATGTGTATCACAGTCTGTGCTGCTGTAGAAGCAGGTCCGCATGGCAGAACGCAGGGGCAAAATTAGACCGTTAGATAGTTGCTAACAGAGCATGCTCAGGTCAATATCAAACCTACCAGGTCATTCTGACTCACTGTGGCATTGATTCCAGCATGGGTTGGCACTGTACAGGGCAAAAGATTGAATGTGTGTGTGAAGGGGAGGGGGGGGGGCGGCAGGTGCTCCCTATTATATAGTTCTATGGGTACTTCAAGGAATATATATTGTCATAGATTAACACCTTTCATCTGTGACAATAAAGATTCCTATTCCGTTACTTCCTTTTGGAAAGTTAAAAGAATATGTTGTAATGATACTACAATGTCTGTGGAATTTGATAATGATGCTCTAAAGCTTTTACTCATTCAAATGTAGAATTGATATATATTGTATGTTATGTGTATGTTTAAATGGTTGGTTTCCAGTTGAACAAAATCTATTATCTGGTTTTAGGTCTGAATTAGAATTAGAAGGAGAGAATAAGAAATAATTGTATGACTGTTACAATTTATATATGACTGAAGAAGCTGATTGTGGGATGAATACACATGACCAGCTATGGGTGGGGAGAAAGTTGATATACTATCAGTGTCTGTCAGGGTCTACACCATGGTTATAAAAGATACCAGGCTGTGAGTCTGAAAGAGAACAATGCAGTCAGCTGCTCCTGACACATCAAGACAAAAACAAGCCCACACAGTCTGAGGGCCTCGCCCGATAGTTGATCCAACACTTATCTTGGATAGAAAATGATTCATTTACTGTATGCTTTTATAGTGCATGTTTATCTGTGTGTCACTAATTTAAGAATACTACTATTTATGATTTGAGTAGAATTTTCCAGTGCGTCTTTATATATATGTTTTAGCTTTAGTATTTTACATCTGAATAGGCTCTTATTAAAACGTATGTTCTGTCAAGAAATAAAGGTAACATTGAAACTGAATAGCTTTTGGAGACAGATTAAAACAGATTTTGAAAGTTACAGACAACAAAGTTAATCAAATCAAAGACAAGCAAACCGCTACGTTTGCCCACTTGATGGTGACAGAATGCTAATGTACCCTTCCCCCTAATCCAACCTCTTTAGCAGAAGCTGTTTTAACATTATCATTCATTTACTGACTATTTTTATTTTATCTACTGTACTTACATTATGAGAAAACTAGCCTGGCCTTTTAAGCCTGCTTCATCTATAAAATAGTTTATAGGCAATTTCATGATCCAGACATCACTGTTTTTCCAGTCTGATAGCGCTTCACAAAGCCTTTGTAGTCAAAGGACAATAGCAATTGAGCGGGAGGCCCCAGAGTGTCCTATGTGGCACCTTTGATTAACATTCAAAATTGTATTTATGTAGCAGACTACTCTCAAGACAAGGCAGGAATACCAAAAATACTGAATCACAAAGGGCACATGCAAGGTGTAGTGCAAATGTCTACAAGCCATATACTATATGTTTGCTTTTAGACAAATGTAAGAAATGCCCTAAAAATGTAATAACAGCAATAAACCTATTGTTATACAGGCTTGTGAACAATTTGATGTCCTAATTAAAAAATCGAATAAATACAGTATAGAGTATTTAAGTGGCATCTATTTCACTTTACATCTCACTGATTCTGTGAGATGCAAAGGTCATGCAGAATGCTTATTGTAGACCTACTCTGTGTAGATACACAATATGGTTTTGGTCAATAGTTTCTTTCTGGAATTGTTCTTTGCTCCCTATATGCACAGTGACAATGGTAACATGTGTCCTGCACTGAAAGACTCTGCCTTTCGAGGAGGAGGACATTTGTATGTGCATGCATGTAATGTAGATATTCACTGGTTTAAGTTTATTTTATATATTACTATGCCTAATATGCATTATTATATTCCACCTTGATAAAAAAAATCTAGTAAAATATGCATGGCTTCATTAATGTTATTATATAT
>JAODOY010000022.1:4319591-4355976 GCA_025399855.1 Forbesichthys papilliferus
ATATGGGTGAATGAATTGCATGTTATTCTTTTAACTGGATTAATTTGCGCTTTGTGTTTGCACAGTCCCTTTGGGCTTGATTTAATAATCTGTCATTGATTCTTTTTCTCTGTCCTGTACGGTGTATATAGTCCAAGTGGCTGCATAATTCACAGACATGGGCCTAAATGAGTTGATATAGCCGTGGAGGAGAAGGGGGCAAGGCAGTAACACCTCTGTTGCACAAAGCAATAGCCCTCCTCCTCTAATAGGATGTGACACTGAATACTACACACAGAGAAACAAGTAACCTCAAATTGGGTTATTTTTTCTACCTGCCAGTAATCCGGTTGATAAGCACTATAAATGTAGATTTCTAGGGAGGAGGGAAATCAGATTACTCCGAGCTGAACTGGGATTTTCAGTCTAAATTGGCTGATGTTCCTCAGGTCTCTTGTCCTTTCAGGATGAATGGGAGGAAATAGATGATTTGACTTTACGCCAGATAAACCTTCAGCACACTAGTTCACATTAAGTTAAAGAAAAACAATTGCAGAAGTAGGCTATACTTTTCTAAAATGTGATAAACCATTGTTAAATTTAAAGTAAAAAATGCATATATTAGTTTCTGTTTCTGGGGAAAATAGTCACCTGGCTTTTCAGTGAAATAATCTTGTATTTCACAGGCAACAGTTCTGTTATGTTCTTCCTCTCAACAGACAGACGAGAAGAATTGCTCTTGTTACATTCTGGTTTGGTATCCCCTGCAGTTACAAAGCACAAAGAATGAATGCACTTCATCCATTTACTGTTAGCCAGGCCATAATTGGGTAACACACACTAATCTGCTTTCATGGATGATCTGATGACGGCTGTCGGCTATTGAAATGCTGCTTTTCTATGTAAAAATACTATATAAAAAAGACTTGAAAGAAGAGATTTTTCACTCTTATCAGGAGACATTGCAGCTTGTGTGTGACTAACTATTAATGTGTATTTCACTATGTAGAGATTACAGTTATATTTTAAAGTATAGCATAAGTGTAACACTGTTTACTGTAGCAAGTGAATGCAGGAATTTATGTGGGCCTCATGTCCTTGCATGTGTGACTTGCATGTAACATATCAGCATGATTTATATCCCAAACAGCATTTTCTCGAATCGCAACTAGGTAGTTCTGGCCTCTCCTGTTCTGTTTTTGTATTTTTTTGACAAGACTCATGAATCCCCGGTGGCCCTGGGAATCAGACAGCCCAGGTGCAACACTAATATCCTCCCAGTATCCAAACATTTCCTTTAAAAGTAACTGGCACATTGGGGCCCATAAATTAGAGCCGAATGCTGCTCAAGATGTCTGGCTTCCAATAAGACTGTACCCAGAGCAATAAACTTTGACATTGCTGCTTGAAAAATGCCTGCCCTTTTTCATTGTCAAGTGTTACAAATTGATGAAATGAGTTCATCGATGTTCCCTGGTCATTATCTCTCCAGTGGCACTTTGTTTTACAGACAGTGAGGGGGGAAAAGGGACAGTGCAGATTAGAGGCTCGGGCACAGTTTATCAAACAAAATCTAATATCATCCATAAGAGAGGAATCTGGAAATCAATACTTCATTACTAAATTGTTAGTGGGGGATGAAGAGTAATTGTGTGAGTTCAGAGATGTGTCTCGGCGGCCGGGGCATGGGAAGTTCAATGTCACCCGGGAAGTGATAAGTAACAGCTCTGATGGGAAGAAGCATTTCTGTAATAGGGGCTGCTGGAGGAGCACTGAACAGACAATGGCCACTGGTCTGCCATTGATTGGACTTCAGATATAAAGAAGCGGTGGTGTAAAGCAGCAGTTGTCAACATGGCGAATGGGACCCTCGAGTCTAAACCTTGTTTTATCTTTAATAAAATGTGCACATATTGTATTGACATTGTTTACGTGAGCCATGATGAACCACTTCTGGGCAGCCATGGGTCAAAAATGTTGTAAAAGCTACATACTGTAGGCCATAGACATACATATTATACATTTTTTGTCTTATTTTTTTCTCTTTTTATGACAGCCAAAAATGTATTGTTTTCTTATCCAATTGCTATACTGCTTGTAAAACAGTGAAAGTTCTGACTGAATTACATGCATCTCAGTTTTGCAAATATTGTGTAAAATACAAACACGCCAAACACACTACACAAGATAAGAGAGATAGGCTACAGTATTTGCGACAGCAGGGCATGTGAGAAATGTAGTTTTTACTCTATGAAACTTTGTAGCTGAGTAGATGGCAATAGCTAATTTCCATTCTAAACATCTTCCAATTAAATGTAGCCAGTGATTGTAAGCGATGATGTCACATGACTCAATCAACCAATCATGGGAGATTATGGCCAATGTTTTCCATGGCCCATGAACCAAAACCAAGGAGCCAAAATTCCTGGCTAAAAACTTTCCCTCATAAACCAATAGGTATGTACTACATATAGATTGTAACATTGTCTATTTTTACCCCAAATTATGATATCTTCAACCAGTGGCAATAAACTATATAACTGATTTCTAGTTTGTGGTTTGTACATGGCGTAGGCCTCAAAACGTTTGTGCGATCTTAACAGACTCCTCTTCTTTATTCAAGCTGTGCGTGAGGTCACGTCAGTGCACGAGCACATCACCTCTATGTGGCTTGGCACAAACTCATCACTCTAAAAGCTTGTGTCTGGAGCCCTCCTGACCCATCCCCCTGCGTCGCCATGTTCACCCATGCAAATCAACAGTGCCTTCATCATAAGACAAAACCTCGCGTCCGAATTCAATGGGAGTTTACAGTAGGCCCAGCTTGATCCGATGTTTAGAGACAAAAGAATAAAGAGAACAGAAAAAGACACTGTCCTGTTTTGAAACAAATATTACGGGAACCACTCATACTGCTTGATGAAACACTCAATGGCAGTTTCTTTTCTTCCTTCTTGAAAATTGAATATAGTAGAAATGGATTATGTTCCATATTTGTTCAGGACTCATGTCTGCATATGATGTCAGGCCTCATGTCTCTCGCCTCATACCAAGTGTCGCAGAATATATCCATATGCTTTTGCCATATGTATTTGAATGAATCTGGGTTAAGGCTATGATCCTCTATTGATCTCAACAGTAATAGCCACTTCAGGCGTGAGGCCATAATGTATTGGAAGGGGAGGAGAGGGGGTTTAAGCCTCGAGACAACCCAAACATGGATTTTGCAGAGAAGCCACTTAAGGGGAACCTCGGCACAAGGAAGATATAGTGTTTAATTCATGCACTTCACTTGTGAGTTGCTGCTGTATAAATATCCTAAACCCCTGCAAATTCTACAGATGGATTGTTTTGCTAATTAAGAAAAACACCACCTCGCTTACACATCAAAAACTAGCAGCGGGCTTATAACAAGCTGCTAGCATTTAAATACTCTCATTTCTTAACACGTTTGAATGTTCAGCAAGTATTGTTCCTTTATAAAGGATCTCTTTCCGCTGTAGTTGGCTGTAGTTGACAGAGAAAAACATTTTTTTTGCGCGCTTTGACGTCGGCGAAGTGAAGTTGACAGTCCAGTTACAGGGGCCGTTTGCTAATGATTTTTGAGCAGCCCCCAGCTGAGGCCTAAATGTCTGCAATATCCATAAACAACTCTATACTGTCCAATTAGGCAGACAGAGATGTACTGGGCTGTCAGACAGATTTGCATGGCTAAGCACCTGAGATCCAGTGGATGATGAGGGGGATGGTTCAACGGCCAGGGAGAGGCTGTGCACAATGGATGACTTTCATTACAGCATTACCTCTCTCTGCACACATACACACACATGCACACCATCATCCAATTACTGCCTGGATTAATTGATCATCGCACCTTTTACTGTTTCCGGCGCCGATCCTGTTACCAGCTAACAGTGGCATGTTTTTATTCTCCACTCTAACCATCATACTGTATCTGCTGCTGTCGCTGCTTGCAGTCCTTTTACTGTATGGCCCCTGTCTCAGGATTACACCCAAACCCCTTTATGGAAAGTCTAGGGGGATATTTTATATGGGAAGGGGGGTTGTTAGAGGAAAGCATCATTGGCCACTACTGTGAGAACAGCACACAGGATAGCATACATTGGGAATAATTAGAATTTATGCGCGCTCCTCAATCCCGCCCTCTCTCCCGATTGGCCAGGGAGCTGCCAGTGGTCGGAGGGGGTTCACCAGAGCATGACTCATACCTGAGTGCATTTGATCAGGATGAATTATGCCTTTTAGATTCATTATGGCACTTTATTTCTCCTCTTCGTCCTCCCCCCTTGTCCGTTCAGCACCAAGAATGAGACGTACTTGACAGGGAACATATTTTATGGTGTGCATGCTGTCATGCACACGCACCTTAGGAATACAGGAGGTATAGCAAAGGTGGTCGAACAACCCTCTAGACATTTCCAGGTTTTTACCTTTCACTAGAATTGTCTAATTTATTTTATGGAAACATGAACACAGAACACATGATGTTCTGTTTATGTGGTTTATAGTGTTAATGTACTGTATGTTACAGTACAACACGTTGGGGTTTTTGTAGAGAGTGCATTTGGATGCCATGTTTTCCCAGCTAAATTGAAAAAAGACGACTAAACTTGTAAATGTAGCATCATAAAACCACTTTAATTTGACAAATATGTAATTGAACCCATGCTGTTTGGTGTCTGTGCTTATGACATGTGCTAATGGGATCATTTAAGATAATTTAAAATACAAACGAGTCTTAGCTTTCTGTTCATTAATTACCGCTAATTACACAAACAGCTAGTCTTGTCAGGGCCGTATTTTACGTCTGTGAGTTGTGAACATCAGGTTTAAACCGGGAGATGTCCCATTTCCTATCTTGGTGACTAGCTGATAATGGGCGGCCATGTTAAGATGAATACACACTATGCCTCTAGATGCACAGCTTTGTTCTAGAGACTGCACTTAACGCAGATTACTTTTTTCCGAGAGGATGTAATTATGCATTTGAAGACACTGAGTATGCCAAGCTGCTTACAATAAGTGATTTTGAGAAAGTACCTGTATTATTATTTCTGGGTTTATATACAGGACCTATACCACATTTATCCAACAGAATACAGCATAATGCTGTTTTGCATTTGATAAAAAATGGGTCCACAACATTATGGAGAGTGAGCAGTTTGCATCACCTCATTTCAACATTTTTTTAAGGCCCATTTTCCCGGAGGGTATAAGCCCGGTCTAACAGAAAGGTTAGTAGTCTCCGATGTGAGCAAGCTGCTAGATTTCACATCATGTCAAGTCTTTCCATGTTAGCATTTTCGGCATGGTTAATAATGTAGCCACCTATCCCTGATCATTTATACATGCCACCATTACCATTTTGAGATCCAGAAAAATGTGATCTCCAGAATAATTACCTTTGCCAAGTGGTCAATCTTCGTCTCCTTTTTTAACTGTTGTTTTCAGCCTCTGTTCAAGAGGTTCATCACTAATCAAGGGTTAATTTCACACCTCAGTGGATTGCCTGCTTTAATCTCTATTCAGTGTAATTAAATCTGTCCAATAAAGGGGGCTCTTTTCTCTTTTATTCTTGCCCATCTCTTTTTGATTGTTTTACACCCATCACCTCTCATCTCCCGAACTACAGGCCATCCACCCTCGCTTGACAGGCAGAATCTATCCCTAAAATTAAAACATTCCTGACCTAGCTGAGATGACAAGACAGTGAGTGGGGGGTGGGGGGGGGGGAGAGAGAGAGAGAGAGAGAGAGAGAGAGAGAGAGAGAGAGAGAGAGAGAGAGAGAGAGCAAGGGAGGAAATAAAACAGAGAGAGGGAAAAAAGAAGATGACACATTCTGCGATTGTTTCACTTTCTGCTCTTTTTACTTGATCTCATTTCAACAGAATGGAATGTGAAGATTTGACCCTGTCAATCAGACCCACTGACAAGTTTAATCACGGTGTGCCCTCCATAAAATCATGGCTAAATAGGAATGCAAATAATAGAGCACTGGGGCCTCTTATAAATGGTAATCAAGGGAACTAATCAACTGACAGGTCTACAGATCTGGTTTGCTCAAGGAGTTATTCAAACTCACTTGCCAGATTCAAGTTGAAATTACGATTTTCACTTTACCTTTGATGCTATGGATGTAAAGAAATGTTTGGGTTTAGTTTATGTCCAATTCACTTTCACATTTGTGACCTCCATCTCATTAGTGTTGAGGCATGTAGGGGATGTAGGAGGTACTCATTTTGTTGTTGTTGTTTGGATTTAGGTGTCAGTCTTACTTAAGTTTTCATAATGCTTCTAATATATCTAATCAATGATGCTCATGTTGGCTGCTCCCACATAGGTATTTTAGGTAGTTAGTTTGTATTGTATCCCTCGGGATATATCTAAAAAAGGGTTACTTCCTTTTAAATTTAGACCAGCCAGCGATTTCTAAACAATGTAAATGACATCTTGCTGATCCGGCCCTCTGTGATCTGCCACAAAAGTCAAGGGCTTCCTGAAGACTTTGAAATGTTGATTTAGTCGTGCGCAAGTACAGGCAACCCCCTCCCCCCCCCCAGTGCCTGCCCACCCCACACCTTAAAAAATACAACTGATTTAAGTTTTATATGCGCTTGAAAGTTCTCCCCCCTCCCAATTGTCAAAGATGTCAAAAGTAAATATGAAATTCCATCCTGCCATAGCTGCATCAACTGTCAGGGCGATCTTTTTTGAAGTCCAAAACATCACAAAGATGGAATAAAGCCTGACACTTTGTCAAAAGTTTTTGTCTATAAACCTTTTTTGTCACATTGTTTACAATCTTCAAATTGCAATAAAGGCATAATTGACACATTCATGTCTATTCTTAAATTTTAGAACACATCATGTGAGATTGGTTTACAATCTTTAATTTACTTAAAAATATTTTATTCTAAAGAGGTAAATTGGAATTGCCTCGTGTTATTTACACACACTTTAAGATGGGTTGGTTTGTCATCAGGAATAAAAAAGGGGTTATGTAAACGTCAGCAAGCTGTAGCATCTTAAAGACTATCCTCTTCTGTGTGCTAATGATGGTTTACAGGCCAATTCTCTGGGGGCAGTCTGAGTGCTTCCAAGATATCCAATCTTCACAGGCAATCCACATAACTTAGTCTGGCAATGCCAAGGGGAGGTTTAAAGGCAAGCCAAAAGTATGAGTAAGAGGTATGTCAGAAAACAGCACCACACCTAAATCTTTGCAAACTAAACATTACCCGTACAAATCTAAAATCCCCCCTTTGTCTCTTTCCAGCTCCCGCACTAACCTAGAATCAATAGAAAACTCCATGTTTAAAGGTGAACTCTTTGAACAAATGAATGAGGGCATGTGCGGTGAGCACTCTTTCCTATATTCCTCCAACGTTCCCTACCCCTCCCCTTACTACACTCACACACTCAGGTTGTGCTGTAGTAAATAAACAATGCTCTGGGGAGGGAATTTTGAGTTATGGAGGTACTGCAAGGAAAATGCACCTTTAATTATTGCATGGTAACATTCAGCCATGACATCTTAAACAATAGTGCCAGCCTTAACACCTCAGACAGCAGGGATGGGATGGACAGACAGCAGGTCATCAGCTCAGATATAACCACAATGTGAACTAATGGGGGCCTGCATCGGGCCTGGCCCTCTGTTTGGCCAGGTGCAGGAGAAAATCAATGCCACTTAGAGAGAGAGAGAGAGAGAGAGAGAGAGAGAGAGAGAGAGAGAGAGAGAGAGAGAGAGAGAGAGATGGACAACACACATGGTGGGTGAGTGTGATAAAGGGAATTGATCTAACTTATACAGTGTGGTTATACCATGTATCTGCTGTCTAATCTACAGTATTTCTCCATATCCATTTAAAACAAATGGAGGACATCTCAGAGATCATTTGGCCCTGTGTATCCATTCAGGACGGCGAGCAGTGAGGGTGTCGTGAGGCCAATACTAGGAGAAATGTTCAGTATTTATAGCATCCAGATAACACTGGGAAGGGAAAATTGACAGGCCCACCTAATGATGGTCCTCAAAGTGGCATGGATGCAGCACGAGCGGACCTCTTCAAATGGCCGTCCGATCCCTGCTGACACAGTGGATAATAGCCCGCCGTCGAGGCCATTGTCTGCGCACCCCACACCATGGCATTTGGAACTGTGCTGCCCCTGTTCCCATGGACAAATGATCCACACTGTGCCAGGGAATGTCAGCCATCACGCCTCCCAGTCAGTCTATTCACATGAGATATGTCGGCCAAGGCCAAACCCTGCTCACCCGATCACTTTATGAATAATTAGCTTGCTAGCACCACTAGCATCTTCTAGAACCAGCTGTCTGTCCACCCGTCTGTCTGTCTGTCTATCTATACATTAGCTATCTGTCTGTCTGTCTGTCTGTCTGTCTGTCTATCTATACAGTATCTATAGGTCTGTCTGTGTGTTGGTCTGTTATCTATCTGTCTGTCTGTGAGTTGGTCTGTCTGTCATACAGTATCTGTCTGTCTGTCTGTCTATATAATATAGATCTGTATTTGTTTGCTGTATTATATACTGCTTATTAATTGCTTAAGCATAAACACATTCATAAAGGAAACACAAAGAAACCATTACATATATTATAACCACACCTACAGTACATCTGCCACAGGGACCTCCATTACTGTAAGCCCAGTGTTCCTGAGACGCTCTGGTCTGATCTGATTCATCAACAAGACGTCAGTTGGCATGATTTATCTATGCCACTTACTTGTTTTCATTTTGCCCGGGGGCTGCTGCCAGCGTCAGGGACTTTAAATGTGACAGGTCCATCTCCAGAGGAAAGACTCCCCATGCAAAAACAGTGCATCAAAACAAATAAGGCCCAAGCCACTTACCTGTAAGAGACTTGGTACTACAATCAGCAGCCATTTTCGCAATATGTCATCCAAATGATGCCGGAGCACGCAGGGGAAATGCATTACTTCAATTCATAGGTTTATAATGGCTGGCCTTCAAGGTTAATTAAAGGTAACACTTTAATTTAAAGGACAGTACTCTGGAGTAATATACTGAGGGAATAATTAAATTACATTAAGTACTGTCTAGTAATAAACGAATAGTATACCAGCAGCATTCTATCTATGCACATTAGTGTGTACAGTGATGTCATTATATGTTTAAACACCAAATTGTATCTGTATTCGTATATAATACCGGAAGTGTGGGTGGTTTATACCAGAAGTTATTTATAGTCATAAACGGTTTATACCAGAAGTCATTATACAGTATGTTTAACCACCAAATTAACCACCAAATTATATCTGCATTCGTATAATACCGGAAGTGTGGGTGGTTTATACCGGAAGTTGTTTTATATCAGACACATGTATTTTTTCCCTGTGTTTTAGATGACTTAATGTTTACTTTACTGTAAGTTCAATGAACGTGAATGGCAGTAGACTGAGCTCCATGTTACAAAACAGGGAGTTGAGTTGTGGGTTGAGCAACAATAAAATGGCTAACAATGACAAAGTGATCATTTATGTTTGACTGCTCTATATTGTTGTGTTTCATCTGTGTACATGCACAAGATGATGGTAGTTTACCCTGTCGGTGCTGTAGCACACTAAACCAGTTCCACCTGCTGTGATGGATATGTACACAATGGTTGTGTCAACATACTCCAATTTTAAATGTCATGAATTTCACATCAGCATGCATTTCAGATCAAATAAGATAGTAATGAATACGGTATTTAGTAGGCTACTGGTAGGCTAGGGATAAAGATGAATGCTCACAAATATGCTAAGCGTTAATTTAATGTGTACGTTGCTAGTGTTCATATCCAGCTGCCACACCATGCAGCTGTGGCTGGATGCTAGCATGCACTTCCACCTCTAGTTTACCTGAGTGACAGCCCAGGAACGGTCAACGGATGAATGTGCCTTTTTATTATGCGGCTATCCATAATTATATGATTCAATCTGAAGAAAGCTGACTCACAGACATGTGTTTCCCAAATCCAAACACTAATGAGCAACTTCAGGAAGTTTAAATATCAGTTTCCGTCCCATTCCCTTCCTAAATAACGGATTCAGATTCAAGTACACTTCCAATGCACAGTAACTTAAACAGTATCAATTACAGTATCTGGCGTCATAAGAGCCAGACACACCAACATGAGGCTTTGCACATTAGGCTTGTATAGGTTCTAGGTAATAACTAATGACTTTATATTATTTTATATATTATATTTACTTGAAATTACTTAGTCATTTCAGAATTGTTTCTCTATATTTGTCATACTATTAAAGGTGGGCTAATTCATGGAATATCAGATCACAGTCCACTATTGTCTGTTGTGTGTTGGTTAAAATAAATTATGGAGTTCTGGCACAGCCCTGGTTCTGTAAATATGAACACAAACAACGCGGTGCAGACCGCACCACACAACACTATCCCAGCCTTGGCAATGTGTGTCCAATGTGTGTTTGTTTGGATGTCGAGTTCAAATATCAACAAACCTCCAAAATCACTTAGCACACCTTTAATGGCCTGTAATATCAAGCATTGCCAAATTAAGATTTCAGGAGACAATATTGACGGAGGGGTTGTGGTGGGAAGGGGTTGCGGTTCAGTAGCCTGGGGATCTCATCACTGTTTTTTGCAGATGATGTGGTCCTGATGGCATCATCGGTCTGTGACTTCCAGCACTCAATGGATCGATTCGCAGCCGAGTGTAAAGCGGTTGGGATAAGAATTAGCACCCCTAAATCTGAGGCCATGGTACTCAGATTTACTCAGATTCTTGTGCGAGTGAGGGGACTATGGGGCGGGAGTTTGGCCGGAGCGTCGGAGCAGCGGGAGCGGTATTGCAATCACTTTACCGCACCGTTGATAGAGCTGAGCCGGAATGCAAAGCTCTTGATCTACCGGGCAACTACATTCCTACCCTCACCTATCGTCATGAAGAACTAGATCACGGGTACAAGTAGCCGAAATGGGTTTTCTCAGAAGGGTGGCTTGCATTTCCCTTAGAGATAGGGTGAGAAGCTCGGCTATCCGTGAGAAACTCGGAGTAGAGCCGCTGCTCCTTTGAACCGAAAGGAGCCAGTTGAGGTGGTACGGGCATCTGGTAAGGATGGGCGCCTCACTTGGGAGGTGTTCTAGGTACGTCCGGCTGGGAGGAGGCCTCGGGGAAGATCCAGGACTAGGTGGAGAGATTACATCTCCACACTGGCCTGGGAACGCCTCGGGATTCCCCAGTCAGAGCTTAATGTGGCTCGGGAAAGGGAGGTTTGGGGTCCCCTGCTAGAGCTGCTGCCCCCACGACCCGACTACGGATATGCGGTTGAAGATGGATAAATGGATGGATAGTGACTTATGAAGTAGAATTACAAACAAATCAAATGGGTATTTTTGAAAATATGAAAACAGACTAGCTACACGGCTATAAATACACATGCAATAAACAATCTTTACTTTTAGTGCAATACAGTAATTTTGGATTACCTTCATAGTACAGTAATATGCACATGCTTCCACTCCAGCATCTCAGTTCTTTAAAAAAACACAATCCACCTGCTCTCTCTCCTTCCCTTCGCCTGTTCCCTAAATCTACAGGCAACAGGACGCTCTTGTACATTAAATAAGAACTGTCACCCTGGGCAACTCGCAGCAATGAAGCATTTACTCCGCCTCACATTTCCTGGCACTTAGAATTATTTCCTTCATGCCTGATAACCAAATTACAATATGGCAGGTCTCCCCGGAGCCACAGGATTGTTAGTGCCAGCTCACAACATACTTTCAACTGATGTGGCATTTCATGTACAGCTGCCAATCAAAGCTAGTGGAAGGGAGAGATGTAAATGAGGGCGGGCCTGACGGTGTTCAATTACTGCTCTGAGCTCGGCATAATCCCCCTTCCCACTGATTGACTGACAGCTCCGTATTACACCCCGTCCGCCGTCTTTCCGCCCTAATTTCACTACCTAGCTTACGCCATAGACTGGGACGCCGAATCAGACGTTGAAGGGAATTTCCATCACTGCCGTTTTCATTTTGAACGGTGTAAAAATCATATTATCTGACATGTGCTGGGGTACAGCAGCAGGCATATTCACAAAGAATATTGTCAGTCTTACAACTAACTTTTTACACAAACCATACATTGCGACAGTGCTAGCACCTAAGATAAGTCCCCAAATGTCTTTTATTCAGTCACTTATTCAGGCACCAAATAGCCTTGTATTTCCTCTTTTCTGGTAGCCTATGAAGGAAGCCATGTGTGAGTGGTCCAAGAATGAGCAGCCTACTCAACAAATAGAAACAAAAGGAAATGAATTCAGATTGTATATTTTGCTTCTCCTGTTATAAGGACGCGTGTAGCCTTCTCCTATCCAGTGTTAAATGTGAGGTAGCAGATGATTTAGGCGATGTTAGCAAGCGACTGGGACCATATGCCATTAGACCTGCATGATTCCAAACGAAATGTGTTGCGTGGGAATAGATTCATACCTCAATTTAGCTCTGCATACATCCTCAACCTTGCTTGACTTCATTCATATTAAAGAATTTTAAAAATGTCTGTCCCCACCACCTCTAAGCATGCACCTGATTTTGTCTGCACGTGCCATTGTCTTCTTTGTCTTTATCTTCTCTTTTTGTCTGTCGGAAACCGGCACTTTTGTTGCATTCCACGAGGTTGATAAATCAATCCATCAAAAAAATTCTTTGCGGTGAAACTCAATCAAGAAAGGTCATGTCGGCGGGAAAAGAACAGATTAAATTAGCATTGAATTAGACATGGAAAGTGAGCTCTGTCAAAACCATCACTGTGCTCAGCACAATTAGAATATGTTAATTATGCATTTCATTAAGGGGCCTGTGCGCTCTTTGAATGTGAGATGAAATGTCACTGGTGTAGGCAGCCGAAAAATGGAAGATTGCCAGGCACAACTTTCTTTGTGCAATGTGTGACACCTTCATTAACATCAGGGATTGCTAGTCTGATTAGACTTTTTGTATTAGTTTAAGCCTTTAGGCTTTCAAATGCTATGGCTTTTTTTTGTTGTTTTTTTTGCATTTTGATGTGGCAGCAAGGCCCTTCTCTATTTCCAAAGCAGATATTGTCTATGGTTTGATTCTTTGTATAAAGAAATAAAATACATCTCAAAATGCCATAAGATTCGACATAACATCCCATTGTCTTTGTGTGTAGATGACGACATTTACTGTCTTTGTTTCATATCATGTCATGTAGAGTCACGTTTAGAATGGTGTGCCTTAAAAATGCTACTTCCTGTTAATATAACTTAACTTTTAATAAAAATATTTATTTGTTGATGTTCAGTATATTTTTATTTAAAGTTTACCTGATTTATTACATAATCACAATTGTAATGCCAGACTATACTTGTTTCTGGTATTTGTTTTTATCAATTAAATTGTGTATTTACATTCTAAAAGGGCATTTGTGACATGAATGTCTGCATAAAGAGATAGACATATATAGTGCCTTTGGGAGGCACTTAAAGCTAAAAGCACCTAACTTTTGTTACTCCAAAAAAAAAGAGTGAGAGAGAGAGAGAGAGAGAGAGAGAGAGAGAGAGAGAGAGAGAGAAAACAGGCCACACTTACTTCGCTGTGCTGCTGATTAACTTTCAAGTGAACTGGGGAATATCTCATACAATGTGATGGTTGACAGGTCATCGTATTGTACTCTATTGGAGTCACAGAGAGAATGGATGATATTGGTAAGAGAGTAAAAACCTGGACCTGAGCGTCTCCGATTACAGATCCGCCAACTTTTGAAACTTCATTAAACCAAAATGAGAAGCACTTTCCCCGCACACTTAAATTAAATAGCAATGCTTTGGGAAGGATGATGAAAGGTAGAAGTGGGAGCTGTCTGACAATTTCAGTGCTCACGTCTTTTCATGACATAAGATGATTCTAGTGTGGCAGAGAGTGTGTATCGTAGACGTGATTGTCTGTGGAAGACCTCCATCTCACAGAAGTAATATAGATGTCTTGAATGACTGACTGCCCACTGGCCTAGCCATGTACTCATAATTGAGATGGAGACATATGAACATATAATACCTTACCTAGAGAGTATGCCTCCCATTGTGCGACCGTACACCTTATAACTGCTAAGTTGTAGCTGTGGCTGGAATTCACAGATCCTGTAGTTGTTTGCTTGGTAATTATTGTACGTTATTATTACGTGACACTGTCAAAAAGTACATACTGTTAGTTACTGAATATTAAAAGTACACTCATTTGTATTCATTTCATTTAATTGTTTTCTATTTCTTCATTATGTTAGAGTCTGTATCCCGTTCGTGCCCTGAGCTGCTCCTTGTGACTTCCTGTTTGGGGTGTTGATAAACCTGTTTCCTCCCTGACCTCTGCTGTTATGCTCTATGATGTGGAGAGAGGTGGTTGTCCACAGACTATCTAACATCTGTATAATAATCACACTTTTATGTTTATTTATTTTACCAAAAGCTTGTCATATGCACTTATTATTTTACTACAATATCATTGTGATTCTTTTATTTTTGTACCAAATTGCATGTGCGAGTGCAACAACACTGTAACTGTGGGATTTTCTTGAAATTCCTGCATGTTAATATATTATGTTTAATTGTTTTCATATAATGTTGCAAAGCTCTCCCCTTTATGTTCTGTGATGTGGAGAGAGGAGCGAGTGCAGTAAGGCTGTAATGCAATTAAAATGCTTTTATTTTTATTTCTACAGCTGCAATAAATAATCGAAGACCAAACATCGAACAAGTCACACAAATATTCCATCAAAACACATTGCAGATCTGATGCCGGTTATACTTGCATATTATTATTTAAATAATCAAGCCTTATATGTCACTTGCTTTGAACTAGGAAGTATAGCAGATGTATCAAATACATTTTAAACACAAGTTTTTGGTGGCATCTATGGTCATGAGACCTAACTACACTCTGTATGTCAGTTACATTTATTGACAGTGCGATTGCTATGACCACAGCATTCAAATGAATGCTATTTTACCTTTATGCACACCATTTTACTTTTCAAAAATCACACAGTGACTGGGTGACGAAAGGTCCTTTAAAAGTCTTAAAATGTCTTAAATTTCGTATCACCCTTGTACTGTATATTTTTTTTCAACTAGAAGTATTCCCTCTCTGACATTATAGTTGAGTTGATACCATAACCATCAAATGATACCATAACCATCAAATGTTGACAAGGCAGACATTCACAAGAGTTGTCGCCACCACAAAAGATGATTGGATTCAGGTTATAAGTGGCAGTGCCTCACAGGCGCTCTAAGACTGGGTTTTAGGTCTGGCGAACGCTCGCATTCCCAAGGAAGTCTGCACACGTTGGCATGTATTAGCTCTAGAACTGCCACAGCTGTCCGAGTAACGGCAGCAGTGATCAAAGTAACCATAAATTAATGAGACATGGCTTTTTCTAATTACACTATGTGAGCTTTAGCCCTGTACACTTTCTAATTTAAAGAATCTAATGTCATTTTCAACGCCTTATGTTGAGCAATATATTACTACAATATATTACTATGTTCATTTTCCACGGTTTCTTTGTATTGGCACCACCTAGCACCGTCAGCAAAATGTTCCACACAATAGACGGTTCTTCAACATGGAGAGGCCAGTATATTATGAGGTCAGATGATCCACTGTCACTGCTTCATGGGAGCTTTTATTTTATGAGGTCCTCCAGTAGCACTGAACATGTTGACGTGTGCAGCACAGAGTGCCCAGATGGAAGACGCACGCTGCATTTATAAACTTTGCCACAGGTGCATCATTTGCCTTTCTTGTCTCGTCGTCAAACGTTTTGTCACATTAAAACCTCAGCGGCTCCGACAATATTCCTGGGAGAAGCATAATAATTAGAAAGTATCAATCACTTGTTTCAGAACACAGAGCAAATTTATCTTGTTTGATTTCGTATGGACAGCAATAACAAAACGAGCGATGAACGGTGCACGCTGGAAAATAATCTACTTACAGGCCCAGCACTGCGAGGAAGCACTCAATCAAAAATGAAAAATGGAAGGCTGTGTTCAAGGCCTAAATGTATTCGATGGCCGGAGAATGAACTTGCAGCCCATGTGACACATGATTTACACAGGAAAAAGGCCAGTGACTCTCTACAATGATAGATCTACACCTTAGTCAGCCCAGGCTCTTTTCTATGACATATAATCTTTCTCTTTTAAGTTGCAGGATAGAGATAGATAACAAAATGCTGTATTGATTTTCTTGTCTGCACAGTGGCTGGATTTTTTAAAAATTGCACATGTTCATGTCTGAATCTTGGCCACAATGACAACTCTTAGCTGCAGAGATCATTGTTCATTATATTTGCCTCTCTTACAGCATATTTTGATATACTTTTATGTCATCTATGCATTTTGTGAAACATTAATAGAGGTAATATTTTACATGACAGTATTTTCTTAATTATACAGTTTTAAAATAAATGGAATTCTTTCTTCCACGTCAGCTATTTGCCCAGAGATAATTACATACAATTTTAAGATTATGTTAAGAAGGTATTAAATATAATAGTTTTTTTAGTTCTTCTTGTTTTCTTTTCAGAAAATGGTAGTTCTAATGTTTATGAATTATTGTGCAGTACTCCACGATGCTGATTAAGTATCTAATAAATCGTAGACATGTAACTACAAAATGTTATACCATCAAAATGTCGTAAGGTATCATAGACATAATATGGAAAAAACAACCCTTTCTGCTTATAGAATGTATAACAAGCTGGTTGAGGGTCTGTGGGCCTCCTGTTGCAAACACATAGGGGTCAGACATCATTTTATATCCCACAATCATTTGTGTTTATGTGGAAAGTTCTATTCATATGGAACAAGAATAAATGAGCCCCAATAGTCCTGTAAAATCACTACATCGATGATTGAAAAGCAGGAAACTGATTTACACACAATATTTCATAGCCCAAAATGGTAACTATGTTCCAGAAGAGGCATGTTTAGTCTCTGATGATAGTGGCTTAAGATGCACAGTATTTTTCAGTTTTACATATCTTTATGGGTGTCTAAATGGCAATATTTGTATAAATTGAAACTTAGCTTGGTACATTTATTTTAACAGAGGATGTGAAGGATTATGTCTCCTTTGATTCTGTCGCTACTTGACTAAATCATCTAAGTCTTTCTTAGCCTTTAGAAATGTCACAGGCAATAAATCCTAATATTATATTATTACCGTGTATCAACAAGTCTTTATGGCCTTATAGTCTATGACAACAGCTTGAAAGAAGGTCATCTCACTGTTTCACGTTATGGAACATAATGTCAGATTTCATCTGACTCTAAATGGTTTGCTTAGTATTATTAAAATGTTTTGAGGGTCTTGAGATTCATTCAGTGATTTTGAATGTGAAATGTCAGAATAGTTCATTTGATTATTGGTGCCTTACTAAGCATAAGGGAAATAAATAACATGAACATTCAAAATGGTTTGAATCTGAAAAAAACATAATACAAATTAAGAAATCAAGTTTATTTGAGGCATGCAATTACTGCATGCAATGCTTTTGTGAAGGATACTTATGAAAAATAAAATCACATTGTAGTCAGGTATACCTGTGAACTTCAACACAGGTCATGGATGCAGTATTTCTTTAAATTACGATACGTTATAGTGAAAGAGTAAAATCTCTGCGTATAGGGGACACAGCAGTCTGTACTTTGAAGTATGGGGATGGGAGGGGGCACCTATGTTTTTTTGGACTCAGGCTGTGTTTACAGAGTGAGAGAAATGGCTTAAATCTGCTAGCGTCAATGCTGATTCATGTCACTTTGAGTGACGGGTGACCCGGGAGCCAGCAGTCACACAGTGAGACGGATTACAAGTGAGCAAAGCGCCAACAACCTCTGGCCTGCTGTGGGGCAACAGATGACAGCAAAGAAGGGCAAGAGGTGGAGAGCCATATACACAACCACCTCTATCCCTCCATCACTCAATCCATCCATCAAGCCCTCTCAGCCAATATCCACTCGGACAGACTGATGCGGGAAATGAAAACCTCCTGTTGGTAAAACAATGCATTTTCAGTATACTTTTTTGTGTGGCCAACTATTTACTTTGCAGCTGTGTAACAGTAATGTATGTTGGTTAGTACTGCAGTTGCCTAAATATAATCTGGTTAAACATGGTGTCAAAATAAGGTCAAAGGAGTTTTTGTAACAATAACAAAGAACAAAATAATGGTTTGATTTGATTAAATTATTGTTGCACATTGTAGCCTTGTGGCGTTGGTAGCTAACGTTGACTGCAAGTCAATAAGTATCAAGCCAGACAGACATCTAATAACATACATTTCTGAACAGTAAAATAAGAAAGAGCCTTTACATACATTTGAAAGTGCAGAAACCATCTAGATGTCCTTGTTAACTGTTGGCTGAAACATGGCCAACAAACCCATGTCCTCCTGACAATATCTAAGGGTTCCAAATCCAATTTCATCCAATTCTGGTCATTAGTTTGTAAGGAGAATGACCTTGGACAGTCTTGACAGACGTATTCTTTCAGGGATTTGCCTGCACTTTTATAATTGCTATACTTGTTACCATGGTACACTGTAAAAAGTGCTCTGAAAAATGGAAATTGTTGACAATTTAAGTGCCATCTGAAAGAAACTTAAGTTTGTTGTTTACAAATCACATTCAAATGTCATTATTTACACTTTTTTTCATGGACAATTATGTTAAATTATGGACAATAGATTAATAATTAGTTGTTATCTGTTGTGTTTTGACATGCCATGCAGTTCATTACTAGAAATGTGACTAATAAATCTAGGAATACATATGAAATTGTTTGGTTTGTATACCATGATTTCTTTAATATCTATTAAAATTACATCTGCAGTATACAGTATAACACATGATATCTCTTTATTGAATTACAAGAATAATTCTGAATAGAAACAGTAACAACACTGAAATAGTCATGACATCAAACATTTTTTATACATGCACATTACTGCTATACATTAAATACACATTATAATTTTAATCCCTCAAAGTAGATTGGATGCATTGTCAAACAGAGTAGTTTTGTTAAACCTAAGGTTTATCAAAAATAGATAAACTAAGAAACGAGACACATTTCCATCCATCACTGAATGGATGGACATAATAAATAGGGTTTTGTATTTCTCTATTTACAACTGATATATTAATTATTTAAATCTGACTCCTGTTACACAAGCCTCACTCTTATTTTACTAGTGTATTAAGGTCCCCTAATAAGTGTAGGTGTCACCCACATCTCCAGTGTCTGGTCATTTGCGTTTTCTCCATGAGTCTGGAGATGCTTATAGGAGACACAAGCAGCCAGTCGGCAAGAATTAGAGCAGCATCCGTGATTGTGCTGACGTGTGCAGGGGGCCAGGCTTGGAGATTAAGCCCAATAAAAATGTGTGATTTGTTGCTTTCATATTTGGGAGATGTCAGCTTCAATTTAAGGCAGCACGACGCCTGCAGGCAAAGCTTGCTGACATGTTTGAAGGATGCACTGATGAACTGCTGGCAATCAACTGTTAGTTCTTGCATCTAGTATATGGCAGTAATGAAAACCTAGCTACACAAACCTCCACTCTTACATAAAGGTTTGTCCTAAGCTTGGTATAGTAAAATAGCTCATGGTAATGATAATTAAACATGCTTTCATACATATTGAAGGTGTGAAATAAATAATATATGAAAAGCAGCGGATACTCTATACCCCATGCAGACAAGACACCTACAGTACAGTAAAAATGTCACTAAAGGTTTGTGTTAAATAGCAGCTAGGTCATATACTGTAGGAGTTATAGAAAACCAATAGTAATGCCATATTTATATTTCATATTCATTGAAAAAACTGGAAAAAACTATACATTTTATGCTGACTGTACATCTTAAATACTGATTTAAAATGTTCAAGATGGAATCTTAATTTATCTGATGGATTGGTGAAATGCTTTTCACCAAGTAAATTGCAACTCCATCCTTTGAAAAAAGTTACAATGCTTAAGTAATTAAGAACATTTCTATATATTAATTTCAGAATTTCAAAGACAAAATTGAAGACATCTTTAAAACATAGCAGAAATGGAAACTATGTACTGTATGCACTGATTGTTTAAGATTCTGAAAGTTAGAAAACATGGGATATTACCAAGCCTCTGCATTGAGTTTCACCCTGTTTGCAAGTGCTTCATCAACCTTCAGCATTTCTTGACAAGTCTGAAGTTTCAGCATGTATGATTAATAAGATACAAATGCAAAATTGATATTTGATAAATGACTTGAGTTTCATATTCATGATGTACAATGAATATGCAGCACCAATGGGGGTTAGGCCTACTTGATTGATCAAATGTATTCCATTCATCACATTTTTCTTGATTAGCATATTTAAAGTAACTATTAGTTAAGAACTAGTGAGAAAGATACGACATATATAGGATAATCAAATGTGTACATAATTTGACTCGCAAAGCAGAAATAATTATAGCGTTGGGAAAAGCTTGTTTTTATACAAATTAAAGTGAAGTGTGAGTATGTATTAAGTGTAAAATATTACATTATCTAGTAAAGTAGTAAAAAAAACACTAGTAAAAAAAAAATAGCAGTTCATGCTTTCTAAAAATACAGTAGATGGACAAATACATGATTGAGTGTAATACATACAGTATATCTTATATAGTTACAGTAGATGTAAGGCCATTTACAGGATCATTCTCACTAGAACAGGCTTTGGGAAGGATAAATGTTCAAATATGATGTTGACCATTATAGCCATAAGTTCTACAGCCCTTCATTAAACATGAGATTGTCATTACCCTGCTGCTGTGATGAACACTTTGAACCCTCATTCTCCCCTCTCTGCTATACAGGCCAGATGACGCAGAGAATCCATGCTTGTCTGCCGCAGGATGAGGCAGAGCAGGCACATTGTAAATGTTTTGTGTGTACCCAAGCAGGCAAATTCCGAGGCACATTCACCTTATTACAGCACATCAACATTAGGGAGCTGCATCCTAGTGCGAGCAGGGAGCGCACACTTATCATTATTTGATAACATGTTTAATGACAGATTGACTGATTGATTGAAGGTTTTGCAAATGTGAGCTGGCGTCAATTTTTCTAAGTTCGGGTATTACTGCATCTTCTATGCAAGTGTACTTATGTGCATGAATTGATTTTTCAACCAATAGAACGGTTTTAATATGCAACTCTAATCCGGGCCTGGAAATCAGTAAGAGAAATATAAGAAATGTTGATGATGTTACACTTTCAGATATATTCTTCTATTTGGTAATGCACATTAATGAAACAAATCACCAGATTAAGAATTATAATGTATAGAAAGATAGAAAGAAGGGGTATTTCTAGTCATCAGCTAAATAAACAAACAAAGGGTCATTCCTTATGCAGAATAACTTTTCTTCAGCCAAAACTGTGTTTATTTGTGACCCATTTTCCTCAACTGTTAATTATTAATATGAAGCAATGATGGAATAATAAATTAAATAGGTTTCAGTGTCATCTATCCAATGGCCTGAAAGTACTTGCCCCACTACAATATAGTGGCACATAAAATGTCTGCATAATATCTCAATTCCAGGAGTGTGTGTGTGCCACATGAGCACGTGTTCACACACACATGTGTGGACAAGTGTGCGTGTGTGTGTGTGTGTGTGTATAAAATCAGTGTGTGTTTGTAATTAGAGCGTGCTGTGGTCCGTAATTAGCCATGACACGTTAGATATACAGTACGATTAACTGTTAATATGCAAACATCCAAAATTAATTATTATAAAGCATCATACAAATTATGTGTTTATTACAATTAATTACCTTTGATGCTTTCATTAATATATATCAGTGCTTAACAAATAATATCTCAGTTTGTTTACAATACAGTATATACCATACTGTATGTGTGAAGATCAAATAAGTGTGGACTTATTTGATTACGTGCTACAGTTGCTTGGATACCTTAAAACAATTTGTTTGTCTGTTAACAATAATATTAGCCTGCACTAATGATCACTTAAGTTATGATATCATTTTGCATATAAACAACAATAAATCCCAAAGAGACGTTGACTTATTAGACCAAATAAAGGTTAGCGACGACTAATTTCCTATTGCTGAGTGCACTGATGACAGCATTTTTCTTCCGTTAGTTGTGTTATGAGTCAACCAAAGACTGTTTTGCTGAATCTTTGAAATAAACATTGAACATTGATTCACTTACTGAACATTTAGAATTGCTATAAAGAATAGCTATAAAACTGATTCCATTTGAAACCTGACTTAAATTAGTAAAAGAATGTCAGAATTTGTAAAGTGTTCAAATCTCAGTTAACTATTCAACATAAATAATACTGTTTATTGTGAGTAACACTACAGACCTAGGCCTGCACCATGGATTTGTTTTAAAAGAAGTTGCTGCCCTAAAGCATAAAAGCCCTATAGATGAGTCCGAGCTCCATCAGCGAAGAAAGGCACTAAATCATTTATAGCTTTAATCTGCTCAGTGAGGTGTGTGGTCTATGACAGTAATTATAAATGCAGGGAGAAATTATAGCTGAATACTTTAACTGCATTAGGAGTCATCTGATGAACACTGTGATTGCCTGCTCATTCCCAACAATAGGGGGCAAGTTGGTGTCACCCTATTCAAATCACCACAGTGCCCATGTGCTTTTTTCCATTTACAATCAAATGTCAGTCGCCTGTTATAAAACAGAGATTTGATGGGTGGAGGTAATTGAGGACCTGATTGCTTGAAAAGAGATGAATTGCATAAAATGTTTATGAATTTAAAAGGCAATTATTTTTAATCGCTGCAAAATAATAGAGCTGGAGGAATTATGTTTCATTGTTATTATATCAACTTGCATGCTGCAATAGCATTATTCATAGTAATTAATTAAATCTGACATGGAAAAATATTTTTCAGAAGTATCTAAAAAGGTAAGAAAAAATATAAAGTATATAATAAAAACGTTGTCCTTCAGTAATATGTGTTTGGTTACAAAAAAAGTAGGTGCAGCATTTATATAGATATGCTTCTTTACATGTATACAGTAAAAAAAAAAAAAAGAAAATTGTGTATGATGCAATGGTTGTCATAATACAAAATCACAACAACGAACGCTAAATTACTTTCCAGTATAAAACTAACATTTTTCTAATAACACTTCTGCTTTGGAGGTAAATGCAGAAAAGCATAAACTGGCATATTAAATGAATACAAGCTATTATCAAATGTTAACTCTTTATTTGAATAAGTAAAAAAGGTGCAGGTATCATTTGTCTTGTTATCTTTTAGCATGAAACACATCGTTTTCCCCCTAAAATATATTTACAAGTGAGATACTCTTGTATTTCAAGTTGTCTACTTTTTGAGTAATGCACAGATTCCATATCTAAACTGGTGATTAAACATTTATTAAAGTGCTTTTTCTGTTCTATCAATGCAACACAAAACATCTTTACATAGCAATACACTGTACAATATTGTATGTGTTTTTATCATGTGTCTGGCTACCTGCTTTAACAGCTGCAGGTTCACAATATGCAGGTGTTCTGCATACAATTAAGTCATTACGTTGCCTTTGAAATACAATTGAATTGTTGACATATACAAATAAATAGTAGTCATAGCCAGAGCTATTGCATGCAAACATTGGCAATTATGTTTCTTCAAGCAGTAATACAATTCATTACTGGTGATGCATTTGAGCAGGGTGCAAAGGTGTTTTCCTTATGTTTTCATACCAGTGTGTCCTTCTTGTATTCAATTAAATAGTTTAAACGTTTAATAATGTGCACTACACAACGCTAACTGAAAAATGATTGAAATATCGGACCCGTGTATTTAAAGTACAATAGAAAAACACCTCAAAAGGTGAGAAGAATATGAAAAACTATTCCTTCTCCATTTCCACAAATTGTGAATGGTTATCAGGGGATTTGCTGTGAGTTTTACTCAAATGAAGTTTGACTGCATGATTACTAGCAAATGTCCTACAACAGAGCTTACATCTGAACTTTGAGTCAATGTCCTCCTCTGTGACCTGCACCTCTGTAGCTCTCACACCGAGGGCCTTAGACAGTTCCGGCTCCTCTAACTTGGTCTGGTGCTCTACGGGCATTTTGCACATGTCTTTGATTTGAAAGCCGAGATGGGATTCCAGATGGGAAATGAATGTAGGCGGTGACCTGAACTGGGAAGCACAGTCATTACAGTAAAAAACTGGGTGGCCAGTGTCCATGTTCTTCAGAAATTTGGTCCCTCCCGTTTTCCGCAGTTGGTATTTTACATTTGCTAACCAGTGGCTAATGGTGGTCATGGACAGTCCAGTGAACTTTGAAATGTGCATACGTTCCTGAGGGCCGAGGTCTGAGAGCAAGTACTTTCCCTCAGAGGTCTGAAAGAGACTGGAGGCGAACTGAGCTTGCAGGATGAGAAGATGACGGGGATTCCAGTTGGACTGCCTACCTTTGCGTTTGTGGACAGAGTACATCTCAGCGGACACATCCTCAAATCGCCTGACATCACTTTCTAATTTCATTGTGGGGATCCGTGTTGGTATGGAGGGTTTTGGCGTTGTGGCTTTAGGAAGAACTTTGACCATATCTGCGATGTCAGACAGAGCATATTTCTGTGGCATTGGAGCGGCAGGCTGTAGTAAGGAAGAGATTGGCTTGGTGTGCTTTGATTTTGTCAGATCTATTGGCTGATCATCATTAACAAAAAGGAAGGCGTTATTGGGCCTGTTTCTAACAGAGTTTCCGAGAATTAGAGCGGGTTTCTCGCTATTCCGGTTAATTTCTGCGAAAATAGAATGGGTGCGTGCAGATAGTTTATCTGCTCTTGAATTGTTTGGCTTATTTGCTTTTCCCAGATGATTGTTCAGAACAGACTGCAGTGCACTAAGAGGGTTTATGCCAAGAACATCCGGAGTGTCACTGAGAATCTCTGAAGTTGTGCCACGTCCATTGCCGGCAGAAGGGCTTGGTGTCTTGCCTCTGTCAGAGAAATGTGGGCTCAACTTTCCTTTGATCGCATCACTGCCTTCATTCCCACAGTCTGCATCAAGCTTTGAAGAGGAAGAGGAATCATCCTGACAATCGCTGTCATCGTTCTCCACCAGATCAAACTTAATATTCGGACTTTCTTTACCATCGCTAATGCCAACGTTTTCTTTTTTGATGTCCATATTTTGATGCTGCCCCTGGGGAGCTTCAATCCCCACGGCATTGTGGTAAAACCTCCCCTTTGGGGCAAGAGGTCTCAGCTTGTGGTTGAATGTTTGCTTTAGCTGAATAGGAGGGGATGCTGAGAGCGGGGTGCTTTTGATGATCCCAGAGAGCTGATACGCAGCGTGGATACTTGGGTAGGCACTCCAGCTTGGTGTCCCTGTTTGGGCTTTGTTGATAGCAGAAGCTACAGTGTTGGCTAAGGATTTGAGTATGTCCCCCCCTCCACCTGAGCCCTGTTCCAGATCCTCCTCACGGAGATAAGGATACTTAAAATCCCCATTTCTTGCCTTTTGATCTTCACTCTCCTGCTTGTCATCTTTAACTTCGGTTTCTTTCATTTTGTCAGATGTTCCCTCCCCATGGTTATCTTTCTCACTGTCTCCGGAGGAAGGATTTTTGGGAGAGAGCTTTTCACCGTCAGTTTCACTGGCAGCAGGCTCAGCTAATACCTGCATCTTCTCTATGGCCAAGGGGTCTAGAGCTAACTGTTTACCCTTCTTGGAGGCCGAGTTTGTGACTTTAATAAAGTGTCCAGTAACCATCATGTGTGTCGTGAGCTGCTGGAGGGTGTCGTGGGAGCTTCCGCACTCCATGCATTTCAGAATCTGAGACTTGCATGTCTCAAACTGCCAGGTATAACTCGCACCGTTCTGATAACCATAGCGATTATTGTTAGCGTTTGAAATGGTGGCTGCTCGTTGTGCCTCAGTATAGCCAGATATGCCAGTTGTAGAATCAGGAGAGCAAGGCCTTGCAGCTTCAAATGCCCGCTTCTTTGCTGGTGGTAACAGTTTGTGTGTGATTACTGGAATAGGCTCTTTTAAAGGCACTTTCTGGTAATGCTTAGTTTTAATCATATGGACACTCAAATCCTGTAATGAGTCAAAAGAATGGCCACAGAACATGCATTTCAACACTTTTTGTGCATCCTCTTTCCCTTCCATGTCTTGCAAATGTCGCTTCCTTGATTTCGAAGAGGAGGCTGAGGAATTACTCTGTTTGCTGTGGTTGTTGTCCTGGTAATGTCCACTCTTATTCATGTGGACAGTAAGCTCCACAATAGTGTCATAGGCGGCACTACAATCCTTGCAGCGAAACCGACTGGCTCCTGTGAACACGGAACCACAGGCTTTGCTGTTTTGCCTGTACAGGTGGACAGAGCTAAAGAGATTGGGCTTGGACACAGGCTTTGGCGATAGCGTCTGCTGCAAAGTCTTGGAGAGCGCATCCTGGTGCCAGTCAAATTCACTCTTGGTGCTTCCATTGGTGCTGTCACAGTTGGCTTTGCTGGTGTTTTTGCCAATTTTTAACTCCATGTCAATCCCTGTCCAGTAGGAATCAGACAGGAAGTTTGCATAGGCTGCTCTCATTTTCTCCAAGCTGCCGTTCATCTCGTCTTTTTGTTTGGAGATGTTACTTTCATCCTCCTTCTGGTTCTCCGGTGGGGAGGAGGTTTTGAAGTCTGAGAGCCTGTCACTGCTATCGCTAAGGCGTGACTCCAACTCGCCCTCCTGATTTGAAACAACACTAACGGGAGAGTTCTGGTTGCTGTAGCTGATAGTGCTCTTGCTGTCCAGCTCTTTGTCCTCAGACACCTTAAGGCTGGTCTTCTCTGAGCACTCCTCTTCGGTCTGCGTGTCATTTTCTCCATCTTCCTCAGTGTTGGACTCTTGAAGGACAGTGTCATCGTCAGGCATGTACACTGCAACAGAAAAAGCAATGACAATTTAACACACTGGTATTAAATGATAATATGCATTTAGTTGACAAAGCTTAAAAAGTAAGTATCCTATTGTATTATTTTCCCCTGCCCTTCCATATGGTAGTACCTACTAGGTAGGATTATATGTGAATTACCCAACCCTCCGATACAGTGGCCAATCAGAGCAGTGCTTCATTAAAATAAAATAACCACATGCATGAAGCTTCTTGTTTGAACATTCACTATATACCCTGTATTTAACAAGCATTCTTTTATGTATAGCCTACTATTATTTCTAAAAAAAGAAAAAAAAAGTTTTCAGAAAATACACTTCAAGCAATGCTATTTAAGCAACCCACAACTTATGTACTGCGTTTATGTTTATTGCAGTCACAGAGGCTACTCTCTAATATGTAATGTATTTCGCTGAGAGTGAGTGGCTGTATGGCTGAACATGCTGCCTGTAGTAACACACTGCTGCTGTGTAACAGATCTAGGTGATTCACGACAAGCCATTGACTCAATGATACGTCAGAGGGTTCTCTGGCCTCATGTTGAGTCACTGGGTGACAAAATGCTATTGATCCATCTGGGGTCTGCTAAGCGTTATTGCAAATGATCTATTCCGCAATGATTATGGGGGGTCTAAAACCAGCAATGAAAATTTAAATATGTATAGTGTTATCACAGATTGTTTGTAGCTAGTGTATTTTGCAAACGAGATGACATCAATTTGCAAGATATTAGCAAAAAAATTAAGCAGACATTAGCTTTTAATAAAATGTCTGAACATTTAGTAATTCATCACAGTAGAAGTGATTTTGTGAAATGTGAATAATGGTGATGAAGATGTTAATTGCAATGATAACATTTTGTTAATTATAAGCCTTAAAACTACACTGACTTTCAACAGATTACTAATGAACTGTCTGTCACATCATTATATTTTTCTTTGACAGTTTCATAAACAGCAATTACTTATTTAATTATTCACCTGTTCATTTTCCTAACTGAGCAAAAATCCTATTGCATGAATTAATCAATAATTAAACAACAGTATTTCTAATTGACACATTTACGGTCATCCAATTAGAGGAAACTCTGATTCAGCAAATTTAGTTTTAATGGTTTTAACAAGGCATTGGTCTTCTTGATGGCATAATATGCATAAATAAATACTTCTCAGTGTCAGGCAAAAGTCAAATGATGCTGTATTTTTGATTTATCCAACATCATCCATCTACAATTTAAAAATGATGTTGGCATATTGTTTGTACATCCTGCAATAAATGCAGTTTGTCAGTTTTGTCACATATCTGAGAATTTTCTTTCACCATCTATTCATGATGGGAAATGTGCATTTTGGGAAAGATGGGCAGATGTGCTCTCAGTTGAAAAATGAATAGTACATAACAGCCCTGTCCTGGCACTTATGCATTTCATGTGGTTAATATTTCTCCTTTGAATAGAGGGCACTGTTTGAGGGGATGACTACAGCTAAGCACTCAAGAGCACCACACCGGGAGGCCCATAGAATGTCCTCCGTCTCTGACTTTTTTTATTATCAATATTTCACAAGTGCCTCAAGAGAGACCCTGGAGGTGAATTGCTTGCCAGCTAATGGACGAAGATGGAGATGGGATTCGGACTTTCAAAACAGACATGGAGAAGGGGGTCCCGTGAACAAGTCTGCACACATATGAACCCAAGATCCCCAATGTGCTGTGACCTTGATCTATGGCAAGTGCTTTGATTGGCCAGTTGAGATCGGTGATGGCCTCAAAAACATCCTTGGTGCTTGAAGAGCGAGAGTTGTCAGAGTACAGAGGTATGTTTTATTTATAGTATTATATATAGTTTTCACAGGAATGAAGAGCACCATTGGCTGTGACAAGCTTCAATGTATTCTCTTTTCAAAACCTTCACCAAGGCTGAAAGATCGGTAAGCTTGGACAAAAAAACGTGAGCGGGTGAAATGTTTTTCACCTTGTGTTGAGAAACTTCTATGAATAATAACAGATACAGACATTTACAGTATGTTACATGAAGAAATGCACCAATGCAATTCACTTTCAATCAGTTACCCTAATAGGAAAAGACACATTTATCACAGTTCACCGGTTCAAATGCTAAAATCCTGTGTTTGTGTCTTATCTCAGTACGTGAGTATAATTGATGTAGATAAACAGCTTCCTTCCCTGCCGTGTAATGCCTCATACTGTATAAGATGCCCTGGGTAACAGCCATCCAGCTATCCAACGTATTGACCTTGTGGTAGGAACACCTGCATGTCTAACCCCTCCTCTCACGCCGTTTGTAACTGTGCCACGCCAAAACCTCAGCCTACTGCAGAACTATATCTATGCCAAACGGCATCACTCTTGCATACAAGACTGCTTTCAAGGGCAGCAGACATTTTAAAGGATATTCCAGCCACACTAAGTCCAAAGTTTGATTATGACATTATTACAGCACTACGTGCGAATCAAGCACCGTGTTAGAATGTTAAATTAAAAAAGAACACGTGTTGTCATAGTAGCTAAATATTCAACTGTATGTTTGCAGAAGCAGCTGTGCAGAACTAGTTGTAATAGTATTAGTAGTAGTAGTAGTAGTAGTAGTAGTATGACTAGAATATGTTAGGGGGTAATTAGTTGTATTCTTGTAATGAACTACAGTTAAATTGAATGTCTGTTAATAAACTTGAGTTTGAGTGGTCCACACTAGCCTTACAAAACAAAACGCTGGTATGCCAGGTTGGAGATTTAGCATGTCATAAACTGCTGTAAAACCTCCAATCTGTGTCACGGCAAATTTATATCTTGAGACAGGGATATGCAAAGGTCAAAAAACCTGAGGTGTCCGTCATAAATCAGGCACTTGACATGTTTATAACATTAATCCGTAACAACAGCCTCTTGGCATAAAAGGCACAGCATTTCAAGAAGCAGACAAGTCGAAGCTAAGCGCCTTTTCCCCCCACATGTTGAGAAGCCTGCTAACCGAGGAAGCAACAGAAGATTAGCCTTCTTTTACTTGTACAAGTATGGTACTGTCATACAGGATTCATAAAGCTTACATAACAATAAAGTCAAGCGGCCGTGGATGTCAACTTAGAGCATTCGAACCTTCGGAGAGTGCAACAGTCCCATAAGTCAGCAGGTCTATTCAAAATGTGCCAATCATTCCCAAAATGTGCCAATCATTCTCAAAATGTACATGTCAGCACTAAAAGGGTGTATTGTTCCTAATATGAACATCCTAACAGAAACTTCACTAATGGTGAAAACATCAACATTCATCCCTCGGAAGGTCAACATTTCCCTTATTAATCTGACAAGCCAAAGAGAGTTAGCGGCCTGTGGGGCTTAGCTAATGGACAGCTGCAATACCCAGTGCAGGACTATGTGAGCTTCGGAGGTAACACTATCTTCAGAGAAGATTGGGTAATTCATAGGTGCCAGTGACAGGTCTGAACCATCTGTGCCACTTTGCTCACTGCTCTCTGCTTGTCTCAGGCTACAGTATTTTGCTGCTCGCAAATCAATATCTCTTTTTACTTCTCATTGATTGCCTAGCGGTGGGACCGACCTAAGCAGGACTGTTATGACATTTCTAGATTTCCCCCTGTCCTTGAAACAATCAATTACACGCACATGGCAATCAAAACCTCTTTGCAAAATGAACCTGCTCCCTGACATTTTCATCTCCCAGATTTATGCCGAGAAAAAAAAGAAAAGAAAATGACTGCTGTGCTGTATACTGTAGTGTATAGAGCACACGTTAACAACATGGGTCAGTTTCCCTGAACAATTTCCAGACTGTCAGAAAATGTAATCTGTCCGCCTTCTCTTTAGCACATACGTGTTAGCTAAGCAGTGGTTGTTTTCACAGAGATTTTGAGGATAAATAGTTGTGTACTGCACACAACGCTAGGCATATGGGTAAAAAACGATGTAAATTATTTCAAACAAAGTGGTGTTTGCACTAGGAATTTGCTGTCATAATGTTACACTTCAGTGTTCTATCATTAGAATTAAACAAATATGAAACAAATACGCGCAATATCTGTCAATGATATCTGACTAAAGGAGGTAAGCATTGTACTTCAAGCACAAATACAGCTCCACTGTCAGAAGGCAGAAGACACAGTGACATACTGTATCTGCAGTTAATTCCTAACTGGATCACATGGGAAATGGTACAACATTAATGCCGGGCCCTGGAGCCATCTGTAAACAGCTAAGTCTTCATTGCATTGCTCCCTGTCAGGCCACAAGGACACCAGCCACTGCCTTTGACAAAAATGCAACTTGAGTCTAATTGATTTTACAAAGTGAAAATAGTTTTCGATTGTACCGTGTGCACTACATAAACCATGATCTGACCCCTTATTTTATTTCAACACTTTGGTCTTATAAGTCAAATGTCAAACATTTATTTAAAAGACTTCCAAACTAGGCATGCACACAATAGCTGACTCTGTAAACCATACTGTGAATACGTACTATTGCTTTGGTAAAGGCAAAATTAAAATATGATGAAGATGATTTTAAGGCAAGCCCCACTTCGCCTCTCTCTGAGGGATCAAGTACGAGCCCATGTGACGGAAAGACAAGCGATCATTTCTGTATGCATGAAGGAGATGTTACTTAAAGCGTATTACTTACTTCACTAAACACAAGCTATTCATGCAGATAAATGCCTTGCTTTCACACACCACCAAATGAAATATTAAACACAGTCTAATATAGTCAAATAGAAGCTCACTGCTCGAGAAGTGCTTTGTGGACAACCTGAAGACAGACTCTGAATGCAGTAAATGGTACAATAAGCTCAGATGGACCCTGAGACAGATTAATATGATATGATCACAAATATGACACCATATCCTGCCATCTGGCTGTTCATTTGGGCAAAAATTATCACAATAATTATAGCAATTAATCAAAAATGTTTTCACGACCAGCGTTCTGTGAACTATAAACACAGCGTACTTGGATTGCACAGACACCATTCAAATACACACAATGAACATCCTATGGCACATTAGTCAAAACCATCACGTTGCAACAGCTTTAAGTATATTTATCTTGAGAGGGGGTCTTATTTTTTCTGTCAGACAAATGTGGGAATATCTGTAAGTCAGGCCGTGAGTGCTGTGCCTGGACACTAATCAGCTATTTCACCCAGGCGGTGTGACCGAGCACCACTGCTCTTTCTGACGCCTGCTGGAAGCGTCTGCTGCGAGACGCTTCACTCCACCCGCTGCCTAATTACAAGTGAGCGGTGTGGGAGCACTGCAATGTGTAGCCCTGCGCCCAAGTAGTCAGTTTGAGCGTGCCACAGCCGACGCACCATGTGTGGCCGCCTTGCGTCACATCTCACCCGAGGATCCCCCTAACAGGACCCCCAGGGACCCTCCCCCTGTCCCCAAATGTAAATAAATGATGAAATAAATAGTACCGTTTACGTGGATATCAACATAGAGTGTTACTCAATATGTGCCCATGGTTGGTGAACCATCATTACGTAAAGCTTGTTTTGATTTGAATCACACACAGCACCTACCTGGTGCTCTGGCCAGGACACTCCTCTCTACTCCTCCCCACACTGGCCACACTACTCCTCCCCACACAAGGCTGACACCATTCTCTTTCCACAGCCATGTACAGGTGTGTTACACACATAAACAGTGCGCTGGTGTGGATTAGTGAGGGTAAAGGAATGTTGTCTTTACACATTAACTCATTTTGGGAAGACAAGTCCATCACGTTTCTTAATTAAAAATGTAGGCATGCTGCTTATGTAGCTGCCGTCGTGATTCCACCATATGTAGCCATAGTATTATTTATAATACAACCAATATGCAACATTAAATAATCTGACCTTCCAAGTAAAATAAAACAAAAATGATTCGGAAATATTTGTCAGAATACAGAAAATAATTTCTGCTTTAACAGATAAAAATGGAAAAAAGAAACAAGTTCCACTTGGCAGAGCAGGAGGAGGGTGGTTTTAGCTCCAGAGTGTCTCCCGCCAGCAGGAGTAGCAGAAGGAGCGGCCCTGCTCTGCTCTGTCACTCGCTTTGTGAAGAGCCCGTGACATGGCTCTCCAGGAGCGACATGATGAGGTCTGATGGTTCCTTTCTGCAGAATAGCAGTTTACCCCTCATTCGCCCTTATCAGACAGAGAACCCATCATCTTACAGCATGCCACTCAAACCGCCTCGCATATTGGAGCTGACCAGTCAGGCAAACAGGGCGGTACTAATAAAAGACCATCTTGCTTCGGTTCAAATTTCCCTGATTGAATGTCAGTCAGGAATGTTTGCGTGGCGGCCACAGAGAAAGTGGGCCATCGTTTAAAGGACCACTGCCTTGCACACATAAGGCCTTTGTTCTGGGTTACGAGACACTCCAGTGGGAGTGTGTGATGGCCCACGCTCACGTTACGCGTTTGTTTATGTGATCATGTCCGCCTAAACTACTGTACAACAACGAGCACTTACATTCTAATTTATAATTACACGCTTATTTAAAAGGGAAATGTTAGATTGGTCATGGAACAGAATTATGGGCTGGATTTAGTATTTTTATTTCTGATAAAGAAATTTCAATAAGCCTATATTTAACTGTGGAGTTTTATTAGATGTTATCCACAGTCAATCTCCTCGCTCGTATTTGTTCTTAGTCTTCCCCTGGAGATTAGCTGAATATATACTGTATATACAGTACTTGCATCGTAAACTTTGCATGAACCCGAAACGCTGGCCCTTCCAAAACAGGCCTCTTCAAGGTCAGGCCTGGCTGAATCTAAATATATCATTCTGAATAAGAGTGCCACTGGAAGACCCTTTGTGTATTCTATTAAAACAATCTGCATTCACGAAACCTCTATGGATCTGTCATTAGATTCTGGAAGGGATCCAGCCAAACCCTTCCATGTACAAGCAGTTGTATGCTGTTTTCAGCAAAATACATATTTTTTTAACATTGAAAGTTCATTAATAGTAAATTGCCACTGTTTCCCTTCATTAAATAAGGAGTACATTTGCAGTTGAAGCGTGCAACTGTCAGTTTCTAGCGGGACCAAAGGCAGCTCCATTGCAAAGCATAAAGGGGAGAGAAGTAAGCCCGCCAAACCTGCAGCTCTGTGGGACAAGACAAGCCACCGTAAGAAAGGCAGAAATGCTTCAAAACACCAGGCTCCCCTCCTATTCAGATTCATTTTAATGGCAAATTCGTTGTCAAGCGTTGCCTCCAAAATGATTAGGGCCCGCTGTTTTCTGAAAAGTGCAAACTTTTGGATTTGCCTAGCGTGCATTGTCACTTTGACAGCCCATTCTGAGAACAATGGCTGCCCAAACAGTGAAATGTGTTGGCAACCAATAGTTGAAAGTTTCCCCTCAAAACAGGCTTTCTGCTGTTTGTGGGTATTCTGCTGTGTTGATATCTAGATGTTGATTAGAATGAAAAAAGAGTCATGAATTGAGCTCCCCAGAGCAGGCACATCAACTATTGTAAAAGATTGACAGTCCCTCCATTGAGTCAATTATTTCTCTGTATAAAACCTATTTCTATAAAAGCTGGTTAAAGACTACAGTCATTGTTAGTGTGTGTGAATTAAATTACTAGTTGAATTTACAGAAAACCAATACCATTTAGTGGCAAGAACTGACCACTTAGTATTGGCTTTACTGGTGTGATTTACTGTAAAGATAGCCAGACTGTTCCTAAAAAGTACAGAGTTCAGTCCATCCCACAAAGAGTGTCTGAGAATATATATCTACTGTATCTAATAACTAATAAATATATTAATAAAAAGTAGGTGACAGCACCAGTGACCAATAAGAAATACATTGATATAACAATACTGTGACATGAGACTATACTCTAAAGGCTCCAGCTCCTTGACTGCACAAGGCCGAAAGTAGCTTTAATAACACAATAGAGGTAGAGGCAATCCTTTTCAGTGCAAGGTGGTTTTTCTCTTGCCTGGGTACGCAAAACAGCGCATGCTAATTTTCTGGCTCGCCACTACATTGCTTGTGCTGAAATGACCGTGGGGGCCAGTACAGTAAGTGGTGTGTTGAAATCAGGTGACACAGTGCTAGTTTGGTACCAATTAACCCAATATTGGGCCAGCATGTCCACCTGCTCAGACCACGTCTTAGTGCAGGCCCAGGCACGGTGTGGTAGTTTCCGACCGTGTTAAGCACAGAACTTTGTGTATGTCATGTTGGCCTATTTCGTGAATGCTTTCTTTAAAGGTGCCATATAGCATGTGCCATTGGCGACTCCGCACCTCCCGAACAATGACATCAGTTTCCTCCGAGAAGCTATTCTGTCAAGCTTTTGAAGACTTTCAAAGTTCATTAGAAAATTGGCAGTTTGCCTTGAAAGAAACTGCACTGCATTAAAGGCAAAAAGAGGAGTTGATTTGATTGGCTGTAATTGAAGACAGCCCCTACAACTTCTACTAATTTATTCATTCTAAACCAACCTTTTTACAACTGCACCACCCATTGCACAGGATTATCGCCACAGCCACATATCCCACAATTTGCAAAAGAGCATCGGCCACAGCTTAGATTGACTTGAGCCATGAAGATTGACAATTTAGCCGTGAACTTGTGCCGTGCGCCTCTGCTAGTGTCTTGACTGTGATACTTTGGTCCTAAACTGTTTGGCAATGTAGCTGTACCGGAATACAGTGATAGCTTAAATGTTGTGACAGCGTTGGCGTGCATAACTTGGGCATCACATTCAATTCATTTAATAATGTCTTTGTTTTTGCGGTTAAAAATATACGCATATGGCGTATTAAGTATACACTACAGTTTGTTTCCTCTCTGCAACATCCTCATTTAGCCTGGCCGTGAGAGACGTTACGTTCCCCTGCAACAGAGCAGGAGAGTGTTGAAGACGCAGAGCCCTCTCTTATTCATCGCGAGGCAGAAAGTGGTTAATTTATCGAAAAGAAGGTAGGCGTACAAGGCAGTGGCACGGAACTGATACCCAGGGTGGCTGTAGGTTGGGGGGAAGGAGGGGGTTTGAGGGAGGCGGAGACCCGAGCGACAGAGGGAACGGTTAATGGAAATGAGTGACAGGCTTTCAGAATGATTTACAACGGGTGGCGCTGCGGCAGAGCCGGCGCTTGATGGATGATCCTGAAAGACGGAGACGAACCATAAATCATGTCTTTGAATCATTGACAGAGATAAAGGAGGGGGAGAGAAAGCAGTGGCGTTGACGCTCATTCTTCCAATAATGTACATTGACGAGTTACACTACGGAGCCTTAATTAAAAAGTGAACACGGGTCTTCTCCCTGTCTCCTAGCACGGGGGGGGGGGG
>JAODOY010000022.1:4360318-4389118 GCA_025399855.1 Forbesichthys papilliferus
ACAGCCCACCTGAGACCCACAGCCCACCTGAGACACAAAGCCCACCTGAGACACAAAGCCCACCTGAGTGGAAACACCCACCAACCCAACACCCTATCTCTGAGTTTTAACTAGGACTCCAAATAATTCCAGAAATGACAAATGATACTTATATCTCTGGCCTGTGCCGAATCAATAAGCATGCAGAACAACTATCCATCTTGAGAGGTATCGACAGGCGTGCCTCGACATCACTGGAGGAGCACTTGGTGGCTTTATTCAGGAGCTGCGATGGGAGTGTGGGCGTAGAGAACACACAGCACACTCATGGATAAAATTGCAAATATTACACCTCTGGAGCCGCCCCGCATTGTTAGCAATCCGTAAGATATTATTATCCAAGCGGGCTAGCTTAGTAGAGCGGCTTGACGTCGCGCAGAAAGATGCGTCCTACCGCAGAATGGGCGAAAGTATGTGTGACCTCTTGCACTGGGACGTAGGGCAGGGGGGGGGATGGGGATAATGGGGGGGGGGTTATTATTTTGACAGGAGCACCTGCACATGTTTACATGGCAGTTGTGTGTTGGGTATGAGCTGATGGGTGGCGATATAGGGCCTCTCTGGTCCCCCGGCTGGATGGGAGCAGCTGACAGATAGCACTTCAGAGCAGCTTTAGCTGTGGCTTCCCTTGAGAGACCGTGATTGATGACTCGCGTTGCCACCTAGATCCATTTTCTCCTCCAATCTGACTCCTCACAGGTAGAGTGGATACCGACTAGTTCTGATTCTCCCTCTCTCTCTCTGTCTCTCTCTCTCTCTCTCTCTCCTCCTTCCCCCTTCTCTCGCTCCCGTTCCCTCTTTTCCTATGAGATTTGCGTGTTCGTATTTTTAGCAAAGCGAACTTTGAAAACATTGTCTTTGAATGAACGAACAACAGAAATTCACAGAAAGAACAATTTAAGCTAAAAGCCTTCCGGAGCCTTTTTGATCTTAAAGATTAAAGATCAAAGAGTTTTTTATCAAAAACAACAACAACAACAACAACAACAACAAAAAACAACATCTATGAGATGTTTAGAGCCACAATGTCATTAGCAGTGAAAATGTTAAGACCCGGGACCCCTGCAGGTCTAAAGGCATTTAAGAACAGTTAGCTTAGCCATCTGGTAGACAATTACACAGGAACAAACGCACCGCCTCAGCAAATAAGGCTTGGCTCATCAATCACAGGAATGGCCAGAAGTTGGCCTGTTATTCCCTCTGATTTAATAACCCGATGAACTGCAGTGTTCTCCACCACAAGGCTTCAACTGCAGAGAATCCCAACATTATCTAAAAAGAATACAAAGATGATTATAGTTTAATTCATCTGCGATCTATGTGACTGTAAAATATATATTGAATATAATTCATTGCAAATCGTCCAAAATATTTGACAATAACACAAACAAAGAAGAAAACCAGAAAGCTCTGATTGTATCTCTATAATGCTATTCTAATTTTCAGTGAGTCACAAATGGGGGTTAAATTGAAGTGCAAGGTTACAGGTCATGGAATTCGAAACATCCATTGTTTCCAGTTTTAAGTAGTTTACTTAATTAACATTTGCCCTGTGCTTTTAATTGCAATCATATTTTCACGCGTGACTCAGACAGGGATGGTCTAGTAATTGCAGATGCTGATTTGAGGTGGTGACAAAGTGTCAAGTCTAATGTTGAATTTAAAGAAGCAAAAAAAATAATAATAATAATAATTAAATAGTGGCAGGATGATTAGCTATGCTCATCCAATGAAAAGTAATCTGTGCTTCACTCTAAAACTAGAAAAAAAAAATACAAATAAAAAACTACTCAGAAGAATAATTTCCAAGCGTGACACAGATCTCTGATACAAGGCTTACGTGGCTCGCTCAATAAGATAAGAGGAAGCCTGAATTTCACCTCAATGCAGGTCATTCATTGTGAGTTTCACCGGGGCGGCATTCTGAGCCAAGAAATGTATTCATCCGTGTTTCTGGGTTGTGGCCTGCACGGCCTGAGCAGAAGAAAAGAAGTAGGTCACTGCTGAGGTCTCCCAGTCTCTGTGCACATGTCACCTGCCAGCTCATGTGGCCCAGCTGAGATGTGAACAGGTCTGGCAAGAACCAAATGTTTTCATTTACCTCAGGGGCATCTACACTCTCCTTTAGCAGGCGGTGGTGGCAGCCCAACATGTCAAGATACCGGCCCGGGACTCTGGGGGCCTCTGGGAGAGGTTGCGCTCTCAGAGCTGCCGGAGTTCACAAAACAGCCAGATATAAACCTCCAGGAGAGTAAAAGGAAACACAGGTGGAGTGGCCCTAGATGTTGGCAACGCGTTGCGACGCAGGTCAGGCTGTGAATATAGCCCAGTGCAGCACACATCAGAGGTGACAATGAATCAGACCCCAGACACAGCTGGATCAAAGGAAGGCCTGCCTTGTTTCGTTTCATAGTCCAAGAACGCCGCAACCCGATAATGTACTCCATTACACCTCTATGCACACATGTGATGTGTTCACAATGTGTGATGGATTTACATTCTACTGGGCAGCAGGGGGGTGGGGATGTTTCAGAAGCTAACCTCAACACATCTATTTCTAGCTGAGGACTTGCTGACAGCACATTTAACTTTGTGATCTGAACATGAGAGACAGCTAACATTTGCTGACAGCTGAAACCCAGTGAACCCCATTTCCCTATACAATACCTATTGACACTATTCATTTGATGAACTACATTTCTCTGAATAGGAAATATTAATAAAATAAAATAAAAACAAAGAGCTGCATTGATATGCGTATGAGAACATCCTCATAGATGGTTGTTTCTTTAGGGAGACTATGGTGGGGACAGGGGTGTATTCACAATTAACTCAGTGTTCACGTTTGTTCATGTGTGTTCACAGCTTCCTGGTCTTAACACACAAGCCGCAAAGAGCCACAAAGAGCCGCAAACAGCCGCAAAGGTCTTTATTTAAGGAAAAACACCTTCATATAGTGATTGTATCTTTGCAACTGAAAACTATGTGATAGCGTATCAAAGATGTGTTTTAATACATCTGAATATAATCTGAAATAAACTGCTAGTTTTGTAATTTCAAATGTTTTAAAACGCTCATTTATATACACACAATTGCCCTCATAGGTAAAACCAGTGTTACAAAAACATTGTTTTTTTGGAGTTCTGAGGGCGCATTAACACAATCAAGAACGTATCTTTAAGAGAAACAAAACAAGCTGAAATCATGTAAGCGGAAGCCAGAAACATAACCAAATTGCTTCAGCAGAAGAATATCCCCAACTGACAAATAAAACGACACAATCCTTCGTCTATGTCTATGAAGCCGGTAAATCAGATTTCTGAGACACTTAATGATTGAGCCAGCCCATGCGATAGGGGAGCAAAGTACCAGCTCAAGGAGTTAGTCATATCCCTGTTGAAAAAACTCCTCCGTTTAATGATCCACCACTAAGGAGAGTCCACACTCTTCCAGAAGAATTCAAATCCCTTTTCCCACAGCCTCTTTCAGCCCCTATGATAAATGACACCCGTCATTCTGCCGTTGCCAAACAGCACAGAGGGGAATTGTACTGATATATGATTCACAAGAACAGGAAATAAACTCTGCCTTTCTCTGTGGCTCTCCCTCATGCCAAGTAGGACGGACCTGGACAGTGTCAAGGTTCTCATGGTGGAGGCAGTGGGAAGTCTGACGGCGCCAAAACCCAAAAAGGGAATAGACAGTGGGTTTTCTAAACTCAACTCGTCCCTCTCTCGAAGGTTGGACGTGCTGATGACAAGACAGTGGTATGCAAATAATAGCAGTGTGTAGGAAAAAGCACTCACACAGTAGGAAGACAACCTCGAAACGCATAACATATTCAATATACAGAACTGACATCTTCTGCCCTTAATTACAATGCAGTGGGTGAGGCTAATTACCGGAGCTTGATTATTTCAGATATTTTGAGGAAATTCTCGAAAGTGTGTGTGTGTGTGTGTGTGTGGAGGGGGGGATTTATGGTTCAGATCGGACAAGAAAATGATTTGTGTGTACTGTAAGACCTTAAGCCCTCGTACCTTCTATTCCTTCGCTGTAAAAACATGCCATAATTCTCAAATACAGGGCCATCGTTTCTCGTAAAGACACACACACACACACACGCACACACACACACACACACATGGCTTCTATAACATGGAATTTGATCTATATTTGTGGGGCGATATGATGTTGGGTGTCATCTAGAAGTTTCTGCTCCTGTGTCAGGCTGCGCCACGCTCATGTACAGGGGAGGCCCATCCTGCTGCTAGAGATGCTGCTGTGTGGCTGCGGCCCTATAGGCCAGCTCCTTTGGGCCAGTGCTCTGCAGTGGGCCTCCCACTCGGGCTGGGATGTGCCCAAGGCCCGGACCAGCTACACTCAATCACCCAGACAGCGACATCCTTTCGCCATCACCATCAGAGGGGCCCCTATGGTGGTGGGAAGGAGGGGGGCGGGATATTTATGAGCAGAGCGCTCACACACACACACACACGCCCATGCGGCTGTGATTCCACTGATATACTGTCGGCTGGACTGTGGGATGGAGCCATATAGTTCATCTCCTCCTCATTTTTAGCCCCTAACCAAGACCCCTGTAAGTGCTCCTCTGAGCTTTGCAGGTTGGATCTGATGTGGGAAGCAGACACTTAACACTGTGTTGCATGTAAATCAAGTTTTTTGAACATGGTTTCGCCAGGGAAACCAGAGCTGCGTTGTAGTAATTACATAAAATATTGCTTTTAATTCTATTTATTCTTATTATTTATTTATTTGACAGTGTGAACAAATTGCTGCTATTTCGTTTGGGTGTCTGTTTATTACAAAAGGAACTTTCAGTTAAGCTGTGTGATGACCTGCATCTGTTTACCTAAAAAGAGGTGCATTTCACCTTTGATTTCAGCACAGAATAATTACAGAGGAAGGCATGTATAACCCTGTGGCAGATTAGGGAAGTGAATTGGAAATGGGTTCAAATTGTCGTTCTGAACTAAAGAGGCTACTTTGCACCACAAGGAGCTTCTTTCCCGAGGCAGACCAGGGGATTAAAAGAAGCCATAAAAGGTCTCTGTAATGGCATCAGTAATGTCTTGCTGCCATTAGAAAACGGTGAGAAAAACATCTGCTTTGCATTTTTCACTCCTTCGCTACTCATTTGTCTTTAATACTATCTGAGAGTGTGCCCTGGCCTTGGGAATGGGAAGGTACAAGTCTCTGCCTACAAATGGTACAGTCTTGTACTGTGAATTTTCAAAATGCCAAAACCAATCATTGCTTAGCGCATACTGCAGTAAATGGCACAGGCTTTGTGTACTCGTTAGGGCAATTCATTTGAGTACATTTTAACACAATATAACACAACTCCACCATCAAACGGTGTGCTTTTGTTTTTGAGCTCACTGTGTTTATTTCAGCCTTGGTGTCTGGCTAAAAGATGGATTTTAAAAATAGATGTAGTCACACCCAGGTCCCATAATGGAAGCCAGTGCAGAGTAAACACCTTGATTGCTTTATGGCTAGCGCCTAGCCATCAGGGGTGCAGTGTATCCTCTTTTTTCTTTGGCTTCTGGGAAGCGTGAGCCCTGCAGTAATCTTTTCCCCGCTAACCCTTTAATAAACCACAGCCTGCTTCATTAGCTTCCCCTCACAGGGTGATTGATCGGTGCCAGTCACAGCAGCCCCATCCTTGCTTATAGCCCACCTCTCCTCAGCCCAGTAAATAAAGCAGTTTCTCAGCCAGCTACCACCCATCACACTATTAAAGGAGAGCATTCACTGGTAGCCAAAAGAGGGAGTGGTATCAGCTGTACATGGCAACGCAACACTGTTTCTTTTGTTGCGAATGCTGGGTCAAAATCAATTTATAGGATGCACTATACTCGGCTCTGTATATTAGATTCTTATGAGTTCCAATTCTGTCTTGGCACATGGACAGGAAAAGAGAGAAACATAAAAAAAATCTAATAAGTTGAACAATGAGCAGTTCACGGTACACTGATAAAAAGACAAAATTGAAGAGGAAAAGGAGGCAAGATTAGTAGTCGCATTTTATAGATTGAATGACATTTTACACTTTTGCACAACAAACATTAACTGTGGCTCTATTCACGTTTAGTTCATTCTTCCAGTGTTTAATTTGAGATGGGCAGTAGGTAAGACTGCAAAATCTGCTTGGAAAAAGTGGAATAAATGGCATATTATCATAAGGACGTCCTTTCATGCCAGGTATGAAACATCTCCCTTATATCATAAACCACGCGACAGTGACAATCCAAGAAAAAACAAAAAAACAGACAGAGAAAAGGTTTGAAACACCCTTATTCCATAACAGGAACAGATAACACCCCACATTATCGTAATGATGACATATCATCTACCTGTCCTGCATTAGGAAGTGGACCCCTAACATTTTCCCTTTACGGAGATCTAGAAATATGTTAAGGCAAGTGTGATCCTTCACTGCAGTGCAGGCATAGAGAGATACAGAGGACAGAGAGGTGCTAGATGGCGTTCAGCTGCAGTGATAAAGTCCGTAATATCGCTATCTCGCCCTCCTCTCCCAAGAATTGCTATAAACCTATTTCGAAAATTGCACCCATATATTTGACGGAGACAGTAAGCTCATCCCGGTGACAGTGAAAACTTTTAGGCTGAATTATACCAGTGTCATTCAGAGGGGTTTATCAAAGACGGTCCGTAACTCACGGAGTCAAATCTGAGGCGGCCCAGGCTATTGCACCTCCCTCTAGCGCAGCCATACGGCCTTCCTGCCTGCTGCTATGGAAGCAGCCTGCCTGCGTGCTTTAGGACACAAGATGGTGCCCATTCCAACTGCTACAGTAGGTGGCTGAGCTTGACACGAGATGCGAAATATCAGAGCCGGGCTAACACAGAATGTGCTAGGCATATGTTATCAAATCTCACACAAGGACGAAGAAAACATCTTTGAAATTGAGCCCTACTGACAAGTAGGCATCGTTGTGAAAGCCCTAGCTATCCTGTGGTCTTGCAATAACAAGATAAATAAAGTATGTTACTGTTAGGGTAAGATCAGTCTTATTCAATACATATGAAATTGACAAATCCTCATTCACTTAATAATACTTAAAAACAAGTATTCCTCAAATGTTTGGAATTGGAATTGTTTGATTGGCAGGCCTAACTATGCTAACAATATAACATGGCACTTATTCAAGCAAACAGCAAGGTAAAACTGCTTTTGTGAAAAATACCCACACACACACACACAAAGAAAATCAACTGTAGGCAAAATAAGCACCATTGTCTGTCATGAATAGTTATTATTGAGGGATGCTTACACAAACCGCATGCACACAGCTAAGCCTGTAGGGCAGAAAGTGAATTCCGGTGAGTGAGGCGAGAGCCCTCCTTATTCCAACCAGAGGTGGAGATCCTGCCGTCTCACGGCAGGGCCCTCCCTTTTGTGTTCCTGTGTGTTTAGCGTTGCCTCGGCAACGCAAAGCCTGCCTGCCGCCTCTTCGGGCCCAGCAGCCCCCTCCCTGAGTGGATGGGGGTGGGGTGGGGGTAAGGGCACTACTAAGACATCTAATAGTCTTACCTGTGGTTTAGTGAAGGAGACATGCCTGCACCAAGATCATCAAAAGAGGCCAATAATTACAGAGGTGGGTTATTACTGTGTGTGGCTGTTATTTTCATTAACATTCATTTTCCGTCCCCGGTAAGAGTAAATATCCGCCCACCTGTTTAATCACAGGGTTATTTCAAACCCGTGGAGTTATCGCTGTGATACGTCTGTGAAGTTCTCATAACTTCACAGTATAGAGAGATATTTATTCCCCCGCTCATGATAAGACGAAAAACTCATAGGAGACTGAAACGCACTCTAATTGAGAAACAGTAAGTCGAAACTTTTGTAATTTAGAGGTAAATTCTAGGCAACTAAAGGTAAAATGCTAAGAAGAGCCCGACTGAATTTCAGTTGCTAATTTAGCCTACTACATTATTACATCCGCTGTAATCCTGGCCTCTGCCATTCTGACCTTACATGATGCTAATAATGGAGAGCTGGTCGCGTCTAAAAGGGAACCCGCTCGCAGGTTGTTTGCAGATTTACGTGGCATTCAAATGCAGGCAACCTTGGCAGGAAATAAGAGATGGGGGGGAAAAGAGCCAGCCTTTCATCATTTCCCCCAAATCAGAGGAGGAAATGAATATGGATGCCCTCCGGCGCGAGGGGGAAGGAAATTCAGGGGCTGATGAGGTCCCTAAAGGATGCGTCTGGACAGTGCCGGAACTTTTAGTTTGGGCCCATGCCAGGGAAGGAGGGCGGCCGTGGAGCATGTATGAAACACATGCAAACATAAAGGGGCTGACACATGCATACACATGAACAACAACAGAAACAGGTCTGTAGCCAATAGGAGGCTGAGATGTGAATGTGAAGCGGAGGTTTCAGGGTTATAAATTATCAACCTTATAAAAACCAAGCCAACTCACTGATTATAAACATAAAAACGTGATCAGACTATTGCTAGATCTGCAATAACACGTTTAGTTACACTGACTTAGCATCCGATGCTAAACAAGCTAGGCCACATGCCGAAGGTAAAGTCAGATGCCACAGCTTAGCAGTCACATCTACAACCAGCGTTTACTTGGGAAGCCTGGGACTGTGGCTCATGGTGGGCGGTGCCCTCATCACAGGATGGCAATAATCCTATTGCCATCCTCCTTCAGACCCTCCCTACTTCCTTCGTAACATCTGGGCCAGGTTGGGCACAGTTATATTAAATTACAGGGCAGGGAAGCATTTTGGAAATTCGGCTTAGACACATATCTCGATACAAACGCGATGATCTAGTAGATTAGAGTTGCGCTGTTTCCAGAACAGCCGCTGCCCCTCCGTCCAGTCGTGCTCCCCACAGTGTTGATGTCAGCACCCTCGGCAAGCTGCGTCTGTGTGACCCGCGCGTCGCACCGTAAGGATGGGCGGCCCTCGGGCGACAGTTGCCAGGGATACGTTAAATATACAGTGGAGAGAGGACGTGTCACTCACAGAGCTACACTCAGCTTTGTAGACACGCCAAGCTAGGTAGACAGACAAGCCGATATCTATACAAAAGTGAAAGCCAGAAGGGGGAAGGGGGAGGGGGGGCTTTGACAAATGGGCTGACAAGAAGACAAAAAGGCTGCATGACCGTTTTTCAAACTTTTTTTTTTATTCTTAACTGAATTTGAAATGCTTTGCTAAATACAGTGTAGGTTTCAAAGTGGGGGAAGAAAGTTATATTACAATACGTGAATTGGTATTGCGTTGACAGCTATGTAAAGTGTGTATTCAAACATGTACTGGTCTCAGAAATTGTTTGGAAAAGCAGCAATTATTATATTCATTTTTTCTCTGTGTGAGGCTTCCATACTTGAATGAAGCAACAGACAGGCACAAAGACAGACGATGGCAAGCTGAAATGTTTTGGTGTTCCCAATATTCTGCTTCACCAGACTGTAGCTATATGGCTTTCCTGACCTCCTACTGACACTGTGAAAATGACCACTTGCTACATCTTTAAAATGGCCTGAGTTGAGGGGCAGTTGGGAGTGAACATTAGATACCGGCACTGAAAATACAACAGACAATTGCTGACTCAATGTTTGTCAGGATATGGGAGGGAGAAAAAATGTGCCCTTGACAATGTAAACGTCTTTCGAATGAACACATCTTATTTTGACAGTTAGTTCTAGATCAATGACTTCTGAATGCTCGGGAAGACACACATGGACCGATAAACACACACACGTGCAACAATAAGTCTCGGGGGTTGCAGAAACAAATAACATATATGGTTTGTAACTTGCTGCACACAAAAACAATAGTTGTTATCACTGATAAACAGATGGACTATGACAGCAACCTGGCATGACAAGTTTTACTCTGACATGCACACAGCTGTATTATAATCTCCGTAATTAAAGCCATAGTCAAGTCCAACACAACAGCTTTACATTAAATATGAATCCCTCAGGTGCATTACATGCCTACATTTGAATATTGCTGGTTCCTACATACACACATGCAATGCACACTGTAAACACCCCCCCATCCCTTCTGTTTATTTCAGGAATGCAGTTCTGATTCATAAAAAAAAAGAGAATCAAGACGAAATACATGAGGTCCTGCTGTTATGGCCTGACTGTAAACCTGTACTGTCTTGTCCAATGAATGCAGGTACCAGTAGGACCATATCAGTACCATTACTATTTCCTTATTGGTGTCTTGGTGTCTACATTTTCCACAATCTTTTGGAAAGTGAAATCATGTCAGTTAGGAGTTTCTTGAAGGTCTTGATATTTGCATTTGCCAAATCTGCAGTGAGCACTTTTCATACTTGTCCAACAGGTCGATATAGACATCATTGCACACCCACATAAAACCATATGTGATGCGTCAATGCACTTCCTACTGGCAGCCTCTGGCATCCCGTTTACTTTTAGTCAGATACAGTTGGACCATAATTAAACATGCTGCTTCCTGTACAAAGCCCTCCCTGTGTAATATTAATCATGTGAGGATAAGATGGTAAACCAGTCTCCTTTGGAAATCCCTGTTTTTAATGTATCCTCAAAATGAAGAAAATAGCTTTCTTTTGTATTGTGGGGCACTGGGTACAATCAGATTGTAAAACGCAGGTCAAAATCAGATAATTAATATGTATTTTATGTTTTTTCTCTTTGAGATTTAAAAATAACAAAATCATTTCAGTACCTACCTAGCCTATAACAATACCTACTGTAGGATGAGAAATTACTATACTTAAATTACTGTAAGAATATTATGGGGTATTAAGTGAAATTAGTTCACGTTCATGGCATATCATAGCATATAAAATGCAGCTGAATAATATTTTTGGCTTCCCAGCATTCATTTTCTTTCCCTAAATTACACCATTCGTCATACACTCATTACAAAGACAGTCAATTCTGAACCAATTCCAATTGCCTCTAATTTCTAACTAAAATTATACAGGATGCACATTTTTCATTTTCCTGTCATCCATTGACTGTATTAGAAACTGCCTTTAGATGAGATTTAGAATAAATAAAAAATAAAGTCAACATAATGAACGATTTTTAAGTTTTTCAAATTTTGACAAGTTTACTTATTTCCACATTATTCTAACATGTTCACATTTGCAGTGTATTAAATATTATTATTCTACATTCATCACGGACACATACTGTAGGCTGCCATTGCTGTTTAATGAGTATCAATTAAGCTGTTTCAACAGACTAGCTCAGCACATAGCGTAGATAGAAACAGGCAAGTAATAAAAAATACAGCAATAAGAAACAGGAAGTATAGCTCACTACTGTACTCTACCTTAGAGGACAGCATTTGGATAAACTGCTGTGTACTAGTACACATGGAGCAGAACACTACTTGTTAAGATAAGTACAAATAACATTTGCTTACTTTATATTACATTGTGTTAACATGTTAACACAAATGCAACAGAATTATTTTTGCTAAAAATACTGAGCCCTCCACCCCAGTGTTCAGTGTCAAAAATGCAGAAAGAACATTTCAAAGAAAGAACATTTATTTATGTATTAGCGTATAGAGTATTTCTGTATTCATTATTTATCAAATGCAGATTTAATGCGTTTAGTACAAGGCATGTTTGACTGCATCCACCCTACATTTTGTTCCTCAAGGACACAAAGCAAATCCTCTGTTCAATTTCCAATATTTTATATTCAGATTGTGTTGGCTGTAGAAATGACAAGCACAAACTAACTACTAAGTAATAAACTGGGTACCACGCCTATTCATTTCAAGTAAATACACATGGACAGGTTTTAGCCACCTAAAATAGTCAAAGACATTATAAACATGAATGCACAATATATTAATAAAATCTATAATCTACAATAATGATAATCTCTTTGTGTTTTATTAATACTAATACTAATTAAAAAGACCAATTCATGTAATATTTCTGCCTAACGATAAGCATATTTTAAATTGGATATCAGTGATTGCTTGATTGTCTTTAATAGCATTGTCCCAGCGAAGTGTGACATTAATTTCACAAGGTGTAAAAAACTCTATTTGAACTATAGTATGTAAAGTGAAGGAAGAGCAGGGGCCATAAGGTCAACTGAGACGGTAGAACATTGACTGGATTCATCAAATTAGGTCCTATGTAATTGCACCGCATGACGACTCATAAAACATGTGGGCTATAAAGCTGTCGGGAAGCCATCAGCCTCATGCTAAATGAAGTTACACAAAGTGCAAGGTTCACAACTTCACACAGTGTTAGAGTGAGGTGTCCAAAAGCACTTTCTTTAGTAATAAAGTCACTTCACTCGGTCACTGAATAGTTGATGTCAATGTTTCATCCTGAATCCCTCCAATGCTCCATTTTGAGAATTGGATTTGTTATCTTATTCAGTGACATTTAGGTGGTTTGGTCTAGCATTAAAGAAGATACAATTATTTATTGATGCCCACATGTCAAAATATCTTTATTACACATACAGTACATATTTACTATTTGAGTTCTCTTCATAGCATAGATGCAGTTGCCTGAAGAACAAGAAACACACTCAGTAGTCAGTCAATAACAAACAACCCTACACATTTTGTATAATATTGAAAAGGCATATTTCGCAGACTGACCGCTTTGAGCCTCATGGAGTGTGCAGTGCGAAGGCAGTTTACCTTTGTAATTGTTACAGATCACACCATTAGCACAATATTGTCATAGCTCCTGCTCCTGCAGTCAGTAGCAGCTGAGGGTTAATTTGCATAATAAATCTTAATTGAAGCTCATTAAGGGCTTGATAAGGAGCAAATCAGGTACACCACAGATAACTTAAAATTAATGCGTTCTCTGTTTGGGAACCATCATGTTGAGGGATAGTTTTACATTAACATGTCTGCCTTCTGTTAGTGAAAAATATTATACATTTCACTTAATTATTTGAACATTTATTTTTAACTTTCCCCTCCCTCCCTGAAATACCCCAAACCATGCCCATCCTGTTTTAACACAAAGCAAGTCAGTTTGCAGTAGTGTTTTGAGGAGCCCTTTATACACAGTAGGACAAAATGGCAACTTTAAAATAGAATGTTGTATTTTACTCAATGAATTGAACATGAGCTGCAGTGCACTAAACATACACGCACACACGCACACCATGAAATCGCTTAAAAGACATCAATGTTACTGTATTCAGTACAGTACAAAGCTCTCGTCGTCTTTACCTTTTAAGAAGGTCTAAATGAACTACAACTACCTAAGCCATGAAGTCTCCTCCCCGTTTCCCTCTGTAAATAATTATATCTGTAGGGACCTGGACAAAATAGTGTAAGATCATTTCTTTTGTACTCGGGATGTGTAGCAGAAATAATGTGTTTTATCCTGCCTGCAATAAACTCTCCCAATATTCGTGTTATTGTCAGACGTAATGAGGAAAAAGAAAGGAAACACATAACAAGAAATAGTCCCTTTTCTGCAGCGATGATCACACGGCAACATTATCCACATGAATCAACCCCAGCCGCATATCAAATTGTGTCATTTGCCTGGAAACTAGTGCAGGTCTCTGAGGGAAGGCAAGGTGAATGGAGCGGTTGCTGTGGAGAGGTGCAACACTGCACAGGCACTTGCCTTGAGACCAATCATAACAGACGTTTTTTTTCTTTTCTCTCCACGCAGGAGAGCGAGGCGCAGGGAGAGGAGAGAGATCAGTGTGCTCCAGGGCACAGGAGTCTTGGTTCCTATAACCTAGACAGTGCACCACCCTGTCTGTCTCACGCACAAACAAAAGCCTTCCCAAACTATTAGTTATACACACCTGTCACCCAACTGGCATGCAGGGGAAAATGCAATGAGATCACGCTAAAATCCAACTGATATTACTGGGCCCCCCCCCCCCCTCTCTTTTTTCCCTCTAAGTCTTGGAAGATGCGGCGTGAAAACTAGCTGATGAGGGGAAAGTTATTAAGGGGCATCTACAGGGAGCGTTTTCTAAGTCAGAAAATTGCATGCATTGCAACAAAGTATGAACATGTTGTGTGGTGTGCTCAAGTCAACAAATACAGCATATTCAAAAGGGCTTGGATCAACAGCCGTTCAGAGTAGGATACAGAATACAGTTGTGAGATGGAATAATCACTGCTAATGACTTTACTCGATAACATGATGAACTATATTACGGGAAGCATTTTGAACATCAAAAGAAAGCAGTTGTAATAGCGCTAATATTGTAATTGTATCTTAAAAATGTGTCAACAATGTGTGATGATCAGAGCATTTATTACGCATATATTTCTCAAAATATGCTGATCAAAGAAATAATGTTTTTATAAAGAGATTTAAAGTGGACACTGAAATGTATGCGGCATATGTCTACATGGACACAGCTAAGAAGGTTGGATTATTCCAGTTCAGCTACTGTATATTCAATGTAATTAACGTTAAAACATTTGCAAAACGAGAAGATGAAAACTACAATCATGATGAATAAGGGTAATAAGAAATAAGGTATACAATGTCTATTAAATATCTATAATAAAACATTCTGATTAATAAATTATTTAAATTGGAAAAATAGCAGCATTTAACTTTCATAATTCAACTGAGAAGTGTGAAAACGGTGGCAAAGCGTGTAAACAAAATGTTTTCCGAGGTAAGAATACAACAACAAAACGGAAAACAAGAGGGAAAGAAAGCCTGGCGGAAATAAAATGGGACACTTTTCAATTGAGTGTCATTTTCCTTTAGGCTTTTGTCATTCCAAACGGACTTCCTTTTTTACCTAAACTGGATAAACAACATCTGCCTTGATCGTAGGATGTTTCCAGAACAAACCACTTAGGAGGAATTTCAGCTAGCCAATTCCCACAAGCTGCTGTCAGTCAGGAGCTGGCAGTGCAACACTTAATGCCTTTGTCTGTTCTCCAATTGATCTTGTTAACAGCAAATTGGGCTAACAGTTTGAGGCACAGTGCTATAGCAAATAAAAAAAATACCTCCACAACCACAAAATAACATACGGTTCCCTTCACTCAAAAATGCATTTGACGTACTTATACTTAGTGGGTTTACTCTATATATAAAACTGGAATGCCTGGCCTTAGCCCCTGTTGTATTGATGCTTTCTCAGTGATAAACCAAAAGGTTTAGCCCATCCTATCATATTCCTTATAGTAATTGGCACTTTAAATTACCATTCGCCGAATGTATGCAGAGGAAGTAAATCAAATACCACCGGCCTTTACGTGCATGTCAGTAGTCTCAAGTTTACAAATACGCCTATTAATAATACAATTCCCCGGGCAGAACAGAGGCACACTGCACAGAATGTCTGCTGAATTAATGCTTGAGCAGGAAATTATCTTCTTTTATTTTTTTACAGCACCAAGCAAAATAGCATTTCCATGGGAGAGGGATACTGCATCTTTAAGAGCCCTACAAAAAAAAGAGAAACCTATTCCGTTGCATCTTCCATGGTCTTATTTCAATACTCCCCTCGCCTTGTTCCCCCTCCACACATCATTAAACATATTATTATAACATGACTGTCAGCCTCCGTGTCTCTTCGCTCCATTCTTGCTCTGCCAGGTAATCAATTTGTCGTCACTCTCTGTAACCCCAGTAAAGTCATCAAGTGAAATGAGTTACAGCTGCGAAGAGCCTTCAAGAATACAGGAGAGAGAGAAAAAAGAACGCGAGAAAAATGACAACACAGCCCAGGAATATTCCACCGCTTGATAGCACATCCCAGGTCTTGAAGATGAAATATTAATGCACAATTTGTTTATCTGCAGGCCCACATCTCTCCCGGTGCCGAGCTGTTAATTTTCTATCGGCACAGACAACGGATCAGTCAGTCATGAACTCTTCACAGCCATTACCGGGAGACATTTTGATTAAGTATTCCTAATGTAGTGGATAGGAAAGAATGAAAACACTCTGCCTGCCAACTTTTGATTGACCATTAAGCCACTGATGAATGTGCCTGTCAAAGAGGAGACAATTACCTCAACAATGAAGAAACTCCTCTGGAAGGCTTATTTCTCTAAAGGGCTGACACATTTACCAGAGCACAGATGAAGCAGCTGAGAGCGTGTAAAGGGATCACTTAGGCATCGGCTCAAAAGTTCCCTCAACAATAGTGGGTACATTGTTTCCAAAGAAAAGAGGCTTTTGGAGGCCGAGAGGTATGGGAAACATATTTTGCGTGTGACCGTGCGGGGGACATGTGTGTGTGCATATGTGTGTATGCGTTAGCGTGTGTGTATAAACCAAGAGTGTGTCTAGCAGATAAGGGTCTTGCTATCTTAAGCGGGAATAAAGACCCGCCATTATTGGCAGAGAACAATCGCCATCTGGTTGCTACATCCGCAACTATAATAAAGACTGATAACTTCTCAGCTCTCCACAAGCAAGTAATTGCATCCTCATACATTAAAATGCCCCTTGATCAATCTGTCGCTAATCCACCAACTTCATCATAATGAGGCACTGTTTTGGAAAACATTAGAATTAATATGAAATAACTTAGCTGTTGACACTATTAAAATAAGGTCAAGGATAACGCCTGTCGAACAGGAGACAATTACCTCAGCGATGAAGAAATGGGTATTTAGACATTTTATAAGGATTTTTATGAGGTATTAAACAGATAACGGTATGGGATTGACACAAATGGTGACATTTTGTCTGCTGGAGCAGAAACAATCTGTTTGATGTCCATATTTGAATATACACACACTGCACAAAGAGTAATTCACAAATAGTTTCCTAGTTACAACTTGCTCTAGAGGTCATGCACTCTTGTAGCATTATGAAGCCCACCTTCAAAGTTAATACATTATTCATAAACCTCTCATGCTTACCATTCAAATAAAATAATGTCCATAAAATGTATTTGGAAAAATAATGTACAGTTTACTGTGTTTTGGGGTCAATCATCTTACAATAACGCAGTAGATAATATGTACACAATTTCATAGATGTGTGTGTGTGTGTGTGTGTGTGTGTGTGTGTGTGCGTGCGTGCGTGCGTGCGTGTGTGTGTGTGCAGTACACGCGTTTCTCCAGTGTCAGCTTGGATGGAGTACGAGTGCGAGTGTAACCCATTCTCCATTTATCTATAAGATATTAAGAGTTCAAACAGAGTTCAGCTGTTCCGTCTTCCCCAGTCAATCATCGGCAGTGTCCATGTAGGTGAGTCGTGTCATTGCAAATAAAAATCAAATAAAAAACTTAACTTTTTCGTCATAAATAATGCAATTATTTGATATTTTTGTAAAGCGGCATGTCTTAACAATTACAATGCTTGTTTTACACTATTGATAAAAAATATAAATAAACTTTGGGTTGCATATTGTAAACGAAACGTGTTCCTCGCAAACTACGCGGTTAAAGCAGTGTGATGCTGCAACTTCTCGCCTCGTTGTTCTAGCGCATGCTATTGGAAAAGGTTAGATCATAATACAAAGCAATATTAGCCGAGCTGTCTAAGAATACGCAACAAGAAAGAGCAACGCGATTAAAAAGGGAACAAAAGTCCTTACCCGCAGCCCGTTTCGGCGCTTGCTGCTTTCTCCGTGGCATTTTTGAACTCGCAGTTCACTTCTGTGGCCAGGTGAAATCGGTATGCGGTCTAGATAGTCCACGCATAGAGAGAGATACTGAGAGAGGAGGGAGAGGGTCTCGAGTCTTTATTTTGCTCTCAGAGTTGGTCTCTCACTAAATCCAGTGACAAGAAACCTTGTCAAGGAAAAGCAAATGTCAAAGCGGTCGCTTCTTTCACCTTCTTTCCTTTAGCAGGAGGCGAATCGTCTTATTTTACCTTCCGTTTTTGTCCATCAAAGCCATGGATCGGCGTCTGTCAATCAGCTTTTTCGACGCGAGGTGTAGAATATGCGTCGAGAAGCGCGTAAAACGTGTGGTAATGGTGTATTACGCACAGTGCAGGCAGGGTGAGGCGATGCCAGCAAACATCGATCCATAGAACAAACTGAACATTAAAAACTCCTCCCTCCTCGCCCGGACTTGATGATGGCAGCCAGACATTTGTTACACTAGATAACCATGAGTTTATTAAAGGAACAGAGGCCAGAGGAAACATGAGGAGAAAATGTGTATTTCATCAGAAGCAGGTACAGTAGCCTATCCCAGTTGATGAAATTTAATGCGTTGCGTCATTGCAGTTTAATCCATGGAAAAAAGTTCATTATACAACAATTAAAACGTGTCCCAACTCAACCTTAAAATAAATACTATAAAGCTAAAATCTCCTGATTTACTTTAGCCTAATAGAGTTGTGCTTATATGAATTAGCTAATATTTGGGAATATTTACAGAACAAGTTACCAGCCTGCTAATACCATGAACATATTAATTACATGTTAAAAAAGAGAGGCTTTTCCTTACTTCCCTAAACTGGCCAGTCCAGCATGTCCACCACATGAAAAGTTATAAATCACATAAGAGTGACCTGGTCAAAACCTGGTGCAGACATACACAGAAATACAGAACTATGCGTACACTCGTACGTATTTAGCAAATATCACCTTTTGCCACTGTGAGAGCACAAGGGCATGTTGATATTATACAGTATATTCAAAGATCCTGTCATGCTTTGTGAGGGTACCTTTAGTGATGCGGGTACTGTAATGTATTTCCTCTGAGCATTCTTGGTGATAAAGAAAATCACATTAAACAAAACATGAATCAATATAGAAAAGATGTTAAGTATTTATTGTTATATTTATAACATGTTAAATGGTACTCCTTGCTAATCCCATATTGCCATAGTGTCTAAGATAGCAATGCTACTTTGTGCCCTATAGCCTTTAGTAAAAAAACAACTCTGACCTAACCATACGCCACATTTATGTGATGGATGACTTCATTTCAGAGAGACAACAGCCCTTAGAGAGCCAGGCTCGCCCTGCATTGCATATGGCTTCCTGATTATATTCCATCACCCTATTTTGTGCCTGTCAGTCATTTTGCCCACAATGCCAGCGACCTCCCCTGAACTCCACCTGAACTAGTGTGATCAATCAAAGCTTAGATCCGGCCCATGTCATAGCCCTCTGACAGCTTTTAACACCCTGTGTATACACACGTATGCATGAGCACTGACAGGCTTTACACTAACGCCCGCCACCACATCTAGCAGCCATGGCCAGCTAGCTAGCTAGCTAGCTAGCCAGCCAGGCCTCGCCTTAGCTTTTACCATGATGGTCTGTCTCGCTCCACCGCTGCTGTGCAGCATGCCTACATGTAACCTGCTGTAGGCTGACTTCATGCACATCTTCAAATCAAGCCAAGTCAAGCCTGTGTGTAAGTGTGTGTGCATCTGTGTGTGTGTGTGTGTGTGTGTGATTTCCACTGAATCAGTTCCTGGGATGTGGGGGAAGGGGGGATAGTTTTTGATCATTTCAAGCGTATTCCGTACTTACATGTACAGTCTTGCATAGGTGTCAACAACAGCAGATCTGGGCGCAGATGGAGGAATCCCTCAACCATCAAGTCTTGATGAGCTGCTAGCAACCTCACTCACATGGATGCTTTTACCTGGCTCCGTGAGGACCAGTGTATCACATCAACAGATTTCACGTACACTAAACATGGGAGCTGCCACTGTAACAAATTGGGAGAAACATCGTGTTAGATTATGCCTATTTGTGTCACTGCATAAAAGTGAAACAAAAGTGAATTACAAGAAACCACTTGTGAGCCATGATAGTCTAGTTTCAGTTATGTTTATTGACTCATATGTAGGTCTGTATTTCTATCCACAGTATTTATTTTTTCAACTCAACATAAATTAGCAAAACAATATAGCTTTCATATGTCCACACACATTACGTTATGTTTGTGGTGAAATAATCAATTTGATTTCCCATCCTTTTTTATTTTTTTATTTTTTTATTACAACTTCTTCCGTTACAGTATCTAATTGTATGTGACTGAATCAGTGTGGGTTTGTTGCCTGAGAACATTTTTGATTTACCTTTTGCATCTATAAGCTATCTTTCCTATAAGCTAACAGTTCTGAAGCAGAAAGTTCCTCCACATTCCTGGGAAATATGCCACGGCATTACTGCTGAGAATGCCCATAAAGTCTTCCATTTATTGTCAACCAAGCAGTTCCAGGAAGTGTCTTTTGATGGCAGTCAGAGTTTTGACTTCTTTTTGTTTTAGCTGTGTGAGAGTTCATATTCTGGAGAGTTCAGCCTGAGGAAGAATATTAGAATATTGTTTTCAGGTCAAATTTCACTTATTCATGTAACTCGCCTAGATAGGCAGTTGCCAAGAGTCCTACATTTATGGTGGATAACTATGTGAAATCAGAATACTGACAAATTGTAAATTATAAGGGAGTCACTAATATGTTAAGATATTATCATCAGTGATTTATGAGTAACTTATCTGCCTAGTCAAAAAGATTCAGAAGGTGCATTCAAAATGTAACCTACTGTATACATTCTGGCAACATGTGAATGCTTTAAAGTAGTAAAGCTTATCAAAATGTCACCAGAATCAAAATCTCTCAAAATTGCTTTAGGCTACGAGCTAACGTACAAGTTAAACCAAGATGACCACTAATGTGGTACATTTATCTATATGAATCGACACATTTATCTCATTTATTAATACTGCTGAGATTTCATTAAGGGCCCAACTGACGTATGGTGGCCTCTCTTGACGCACAGATGCCTTTAAGTTTGATATATGACCGTGGCCTTCTTCTTTCTATATTTATATAACTCCAGACGTGTACTCCTCAAACTGAGGAACTGGTCCAGGGTATGACACTATGTAACTAACAGCTTATATTCAGTTAAATGTGTATTGTTTAGCACAATTCTATTTGTAACATCTTACATGTTTTTACATGAACCTTAATCTTCATAACATACAACAGTCCTAATGGTTATATTTACTAAAATGCTTAGACAAGCTGGCGTCCCTGCTGCCTGTCACTAAAGCAGAAGTTTAAAGGCCCCTTATCAACTGTCATTTTGTGACTTTGTAACTTGTTCTCTCTTTCAGCTGAACATTCAATTTCAGTTGTTGTTGCACTTTTGTACAGGCCCTAACATGATTGGCTATCTGACTGGGAGTGGAAGGATATGTGAATGACAATTGGCTACAATTCAGAATTTGTGTTTTTTTTACACTTTTTGATTTTAATATATATTGTTGCGTTCAAATGGGGTTGTGTTTTCCGTGTTCATGAGAAGAGATTAGATTTGAAAATGGCGGCCAACATTAATGCTTTTTTAGATGTATCATTTTTAACCATTGCAATTTATCTAAAATGTAAAAAATCTCCTTGTTTCCAGTGTCATGATTGACCTTATTTACATTTTGTGGTTCAACTAATGGAGACGGTGTTTCTCAATGTCAAGGATGCTTCCTTGGTAGGACGGATCCTTCCAAGTGCCTTCCTAATCGGGTCCTTCTGAGGCTAGGAAAGACATTCGAAGAACACGTAATGGAACGGCCTAGCTAGCTAGTGTGCAAGATGACGTCATTCAAAAAAAGTCCGGCCTTCAAAATCATTATGCTTAATTAAACCGTGTGTTTCGTTTTTTAATAACAGTTGAAAAAACAATGTATCGTGTTGTATTGTTGTTAGTTTCGTTTTGCACCATTTTACAATCGCTCCTCTTCTGACGTTCGCACAGGATTGTGGGTATTTTTAGACCGTGAAGGATGCACACATGCATCCTTCAAAATCCTCTGATAGAAGGACTGAGTCCTTGGTAGAATTCTAAAGCAACCTAGACATTGGAACGGTACTTTGTCGAGATTTGATGACGTGGCATCCTTGAAATCCAGCCACTAAGGATCCTTCCTTGACATTGAGAAACACCCTAATTATAATGCACTATGATAAAGGAAATCCTTTCCATCATATCCAAACCTGTTTACATTGTTTAATGGACAGCATTTAACTGAACTGAAGTGTAATTTTATTATTTTTAAAGCAGAACAATAACGTATACAGTAAATAACAGACAAACTATCTCAAAATGTAATACATCTAACAGTGTTGAAATAAAATGTTCCACCCCAGAACTGCATTCATACCAGTGTGTACATTGATATACTAATTGTATTTTACAATCCTAAATTTAAATGTCTGTGTCGGGGAAGAGGGAATTATGTGTAACGTGGCAATTCTGAAATGTAAAAGAATTGATTATTATTATAAAACCGTAAATTCTTCAGGTCAGGTCCCACTAGAAAAAATGACTATATTGCTATATTGACTTAATTTCATGATGCACACTTGCTTTGTCTTATTTTAAGAGATGTTAAGTGAAATTCACTAATTACACTGGCAGAAATATTTACTTATAACCAACATTTTTACGATTATATTTTAAATGGTATTGTTGCAGTGAATGATTAACTCCACACTACATTATGAGAGTTATACTAGCCATCAGGTTTGTATATACTTTAGCTGAACTTGTGGTACACAAATATTAAACTAATCTAATTGGGAGCTAGAATGTCATATGTCAAATGTCAAATTGTATATCAAATGGCCAGATATTGATTTAGTAAAATGTAAAATGTCAAAATATAATTTAAGATGCAGCTGTCAATCTACAGTATTCATTCAATGGGAAGGAGAATATTGTTCACTAACCGGAAGGAACCACTATAACTCAATAATATCCTTCAAACAATGTTTCTAAAATTGCTGCTTGACCTATTTCCTCTCGTGATATATCATTAAAGCAGCCTCATGAAATGACTTAATTATTCATGCCTGATTTCAAAACGAAGAGCTTTAGGAACAGGGCACCACAAGAGGATTGGCACACGCAACGATGCTCTTACAAGCACACACACTGAGCCACACTGGGACCTACAGTAGCTTACAACAAAACACACACCCTTGACTGGCTCTGTCCAGTGTTGTGCATAGCGCATTAAAGCAAGAGTGAAGATAAATGCCCTGTCAGCACCTTTAATGATTTATTTCAAACATTTCACTCGATCCAACAAGGTTACAGTCCATGGCAGGTAATTGTTTACACAGAAATGGAGGGCATTTTGTTTTGTTTTATTGAGCATTGAGCCGAGTGAGCGCACTTAGCTACGAAATGGATGCAGTGTCAGAGATATCAATCTGACACTGCATTCTGAACCTGCAATTCTCATCACACTTATTATAAAACCACTCCTAAGGTACACAAAGTCCATTTTGTATGCAGCGCAGGCATTGGCACTGTCCTGTTGAAAATTAAACTACTGCCTCCGTTTTTTATCGCTCTCTGCTCTTTCAAGGGGGGGGTAGGGAGCGGGTGCTGACCGTCCATATGTCTGCTTGTGTGTGTGTGCCATGTGCACGTTCATGGCCTCCCTCGTGCCTGTGCTGCAGTTAGGTAGGGCATCAGCGCAGCCTGTCACTTGTCCCTTGGCATTGCTTTAGTGTGTGCCGACAGTGTGTCCACCCTGGGTTTGTCAGTGTCTATTCAGACCTGACCTGTCTTGTTCAGCGCATGGCAGCGGACGCTGATGGACATTTCCAGTTCTCCTTCTCAGTGTCCATCACTCCAGCGGAGGCACATCCCCCACCTATCTTAGTTTGAGCTCCTGAAATTTGTTGACAGTTGCAGAGGGTGGTCGGCAGTTCTGCCACCCTCAATTATGGGAGATGCGATCTGATTCTGACTTGAGGGATGTAGGTTGCCTGCTGTGCATAAATGCTCAATTGCGGTCGATCGATATCTTGCTAATAGGTTTTGAAAGTTGAAAACAATGCAAATAAAAGAGAGACGCGCACCCATGCTGAGGGATTTAAAAAAAGATATCCATACCCAGACGGCTGAGTGAAGGTGGGTTAGTGACATCACTTTATTTATTTATTTACAGTCCTCATGGATTACACTCACTCGTCCCATGTTTCATCTTTGCTCCTTTGCTGTCAGTCAAGCTTCAAGTTTGTTTTCCTAATTTCCTCCGAGTCACTGTTAGAAGAATAGTTAATTAGCACTTTCTCTGTTTTTACTGCAACACTTTGTTGTTGTTTTTTAATCACACCAGGAAAAGTCTGTTTCTAATGGAGATGGAGGCAATCAGTTAACCAACATTGCCACCCATGCTCTCACTACCTCATCTTGAAGAGGACAACTCCAGCTTTTAATAAACATGTAATAAGAAAGAAAACAGCTGGTATCTGCATCACAGATGGCGTCGTTCTTGGCATCTCCAAGGAAAGGACCACACATACAGATGGCTCATTATTCCAGCATTTGGTTATGCATATTGCACAAAATTTTATTCCAATGCTTAACAACCAGTATAAGCAATACAGGTGTTACTATTTTTCATGTGGTTAGGATCTTGTTTCGGTCCTAGCTTTTGATGTGGATCACTCCTCCACGCCTGGCATTCTGCTTCTCCCTATCAATATTTCAGATGTGTGTCTGTATGGAAGCGGAATCACGTTAATCTTCACTGAGGTGTGATTCATCGGTAAACTAGCTGTCAATCTTTTTCTGACTGAAGGTCTGTTTTCCAACTGCAACACTGCGTTGTTACGGCAACACCACAAAATACCTCAGCAGTCCATTGATTGAGACAGAAGGATAGTTATTGATCACAAAGAGCAATGGCAAAACAACTCGGCAAAAGGCAGGCCAGGCCTCAGCACACAACCTTGACCCAGTATACATACACGGTTAGACTTCTGTCTTTCATCTCAAGCTACTCAGTTGGTTCTGTAGCCTATCTACATATTTCTGAACTTAACAGTCCTCTGTGTATATTTTTTTATATTTACATCAATAGAGAATGTCACCGGTGAAAGTTAATTTGAATCAAACCGAGGCAAAGATTTGAGTCCCATGAGGAAAATGTGTTCTCAGTCGAGTCTTTTTTTAGGTTGAATGTTTTAAATTACAGATGCTCTCTAATTGGCTACGGTCAAATAAAACCCAGCTAATGAGGCATTGCATTCATTTGCTTTTTCTTTCAAGTCGTTTCCCTTTGTATCTCAGAGCAAAAGTCTGCAATCGCTGCAAGCAGGGTATTCTTAGTCACAAGATTATTATGCCTGGAATGAACATGTAAATAGTATTTATTTTTAACAGAAAAATAAACAATCTATGACTGTATAATTATTATACAGTATAACCACCACAAACTATGACTGTTGATCTCATGAATACTTAAAAAAAATATTCAAAAAATACAATAAAAAAATAATTATTTGTATGACCACTGTAAGGCTGATGACAATCAGAGGTGAGGAGAAAGATTCATAGGATTTCTTTAACTTGCTCATGAGGCATGCTAAGCAGGGGGACAGATAGCAAGACATGGTCACTTAAATATGGCCGACTGCGTCTTAAAGCAGCAAGGGATTTTCTTTCAGACTTCCTCTCACTTGACACTCACTGTGTATGCCGGAACTGTCCTGTCTAATTTATAACAGCAGTCAATGTGACCTTTATCCTGGCAAAGACTATAATGCACTTTAGCACATGTCAGTCTTGGGTCATGATCATCCCCTGTGTCATATGTTTTGTCTTGCATGTACTGTAGTACAATCACCAGGGACATCCACCAGGAGTTAGGGTGCTACGACGTGTTCAACATCTATACGACAGGTGATACAGTAGCGTAAACATGCTAGGTTAGTATACAGTAGATTGACCTTTCAGAATGTGTAGATACTGTAATAAAAATGATAATTGTCATTCTATGGTTAACAAAAAACTATTAGACCTTATATTTTAGCATATTACATTCCTGCAACAAATGTTGCATTGGAAAGTGTATTTATTTATATATTTATTTTTACTTTAAAGCATAGGTAGGGTGCAAAATATCTGTCAAATGTTTGTGGCTGTAATTTCCCTTCTCATTGCTCATCAGCTAAGTTGTCAGGTCTGTTCCATCCCTTTGATGGCATCACTGACAATTAGCAAGACGCTGGCACACAAACCCATCTGGACAGGCACATTTCTCGTTGCTGAGGGAGACAGTTTCTGGTGTGACAAAAATAAATCTCAAGGTCAGTGGCTGTCACTTTTTAAAAGTCTAAGGATCTTTCACAGGTAGATTTATGCGATTGGAATTATTTTGAGAAGGCTTAGCTGTTAATGATAAGGCCTCTAGCAGAATGTTAAGTGTGGATAAAAATTTGATCAGCGACGTGTTGGTCCTTATTTACATTTAGAAACTCTTATACATCTGAATGTCACAGGAAGGCCAGCAATACATACATACTGTACAGTGCATACATACATTCATACAGACATACATACGTACGTAGATGTACAGTACAAATAGACATAAACAACTAAAATAAATTAGGCTATATAATACACAACAGGATCAAAAGTAGAACTGATATGGTATGTTACTTTTGATCTTTTTAAAACTTATTATGCCTCATTCCTGTGAAGTGGAAGCATTTCCTGTAGCTTACATTACATTACAGTATATACAATAGATACCTATAAGCCTGAAACAAAGCAATATGAATTACTATTGCAATTTTTGTGTGTCATTTGCTCTATTAACCATAGCCCCTGGTTTAACCAGACCATATTCATAAAGTGTATATGGTCTGGCCACGTTTTTGAAATACGCTTGACTTCAGCGTCATCTCACTAACCCACCCTGATTGGACCGCCAGCAGGGTGGCTGTGACAACTATTTCGCTAATGCAAACAGGGTTTCCAGACTAGAAAGAAATTGACCTGAGAGCAATAAAGTCGGGAGAAGCCAGGCTATAATAGCCCCTAGCAGTTTTAGCTAACATTATATGCAGGGGAAAAAAAGTGGCAACGCAAAAGCTACATAAATGCTATCACTATCCTGGTGTAACTTAAAGAATAAATGTCGGTATTAGTTTTATAACTTTGGCACTCTTAATTAGTGATAACCAAAAGAGTTTGGCCAGTCAAATATGATGTCGTACAACAAAACTGTCTAAATCTAAATAAAAATCAACAAAGCTTCCTTTGAAGATTTTATGCTACAAGATAACTGCAGTTCTTACTGTAAACATTCTCTATATTACCTACCAGGACATTTTCCCAAATAAAATTAATTTTTATTATTATTAGTAATTTAAACATTAACATGAACAGTCCAGTATTTCTAGGCTAACAATTGGTCTAGTACTGTTGGCTAATATGATGAGCTAATGCTCATGACGAAGATGTGCCTATAACCAGCCAGGTGTTAATGGCTTAGGTAGACCTAGATTGAGTGTTATGTTGTAGCCTTACACATAGCTTGACTAAATATGTAAAACACTGAAGCATTTCTTTAGGCTAATGCTACAGATGCAATAAGAAAGTATTTTTGAAGTGAATAAAAACAACACTTAAAATAGTTAATTTTTAAACATGATGTCATTACTGTATATCCATCCTTGAATAAAACTGTCTAAATAAAAAATAAAAATCAACTAAACATTGATGAAGTGAAGTGTAATCCATCTCAATGCTCATACGCTTTCACTTCACTTCACGAGCAGCGTCGTTTTCTCTGCATAGTCGCTCTCTACAAATCTGCTTATAGAAGCAAACCAAAAAGTCCCAAGCGTACCTGACTTTTAAGGCGAATGAGAGTTGGCATTTGGTTTACTGTATTTTAGGCTCCAAACAACACTATAATTAATGAATTAAAAGAATAAGTACAACATTTATTAACCATGATCCTGGCACTGCAACTAATTTCCTGATGATTAACTAGCAAAAGTGGATTTGGACATAGGCTATCCATTGATTTATCTTCTCCTGCTTATTCAGATTCGGGTCGCGGCGGTAGCAGCTCCAGCAGAGGACCCTAAACTTCCCTTTCCCGAGCTGCATTAGCTCTAACTCTTACTGGGGAATCCCGAGGCGTTCCCAGGCCAATGTGGAGATATAATCTCTCCACCTAGTCCTGGGTCTTCCCCGAGGCCTCCTCCCAGCGCCCAGGGAGGGTAAGGACATAGGCAACTGTACCCTAAATGCACTTGTTCCATGCAATTTAGAGAGTACACTTAAGATCGTTGAAACACGGCCAGAAATCGCGGCCAACCAGTCGGAGACTCCGTTAAGACTTGGGTCACGATCAAATCTCAATCTCAGGCAGTCAGTCGGAGATTGTAAAGTTGATCCGCCTAATATCTTGTTTGAGAGACAGGGATATAACCCATTGTGAGCTGGTTGAGAAGATTGCAATAGTCACCTCAATGAAATACCCAAATCTTAAACTGGCACACACTTCTTTAAAGGTGAGTTAAATGTTAACTAACCTGAAGAAAGTATGTTGCTATTTGAAGTAAATACCCCTAAAAAAACACATCTCTCCCTTAAATGCCATAGGGTACTCTCTCAAAAGCTCCATCCTAAATTTGATGTTTTGCCAGTAGCAGTTTGTGATCAAATCAATCATAATCTTTTGATTGATTCTGTTTTATCAAAAGCCAACCAGGTTAAGGCTATAATTTGCACCACATACCTGACAAAAAGCATGGAAAACACAACATTTATGTTGTAGCACAACAGTGAAACATTTTAATTAAATGCCTTACATTTGTCATGATGATATTTTCTCAAATATTCAATCTGTACTAAACGAGATGTTGCATGCAGCTTGCTCTAGTCTATACTACTCGCAAACAATCTTACAGGCAGTTAGTGTTAACTAATATTGCAGGCTATTGTATGTGTGGTTATGCCCTTACACCATGCACCATACAGGCAGAAATCATT